>MQUG01003904.1:0-25469 GCA_007213375.1 Steinernema feltiae | reverse complement strand
TCAAAGCCAGGTGTTCGAGCAGCTCGTTGTCCATAAAGTGCTCCATGTGGACTTCAAAGTGCGAGTCCAGATAGCCTTTTGCGCGGTACTCGGTCAGCAGTTCGTTCAGGCAGATGACGCCGTTTCCGGTCAGGAATCCAGTGGAGGCGGACTTGGTGAAACAGAAGAACACGTTGTTCATCGGCGAAGGAGGGAGAACAGTGAGCAAATCCACAAGCAGAAGCGGAAAGCATCGCTAAGCTGTCGACAGCCGGCTTCGATGAGGAAACAAATTGCGTTGACGTGGTCGAACGATGCAAACACCTGGAGCAATTGATCCAAGTTTCGGCGATCTTTCAAAGGTCCAAATGTGGTAGAAACGCCTGGTCCGTCAACAAAGTGGTAAACGTAGCCATCTCGTTGGAAAGCGTAGGACCGCGGCTTGTAATGAATCTTCGAAGTTTCATAGTCAACAAGAAGCTTCCTTTTGCCTTGGTCCATGATGGTCTTGTAGGGCGTGAACAGTTTCTTCCTGTTCAGGGCATCATCGAAGGATTTGCGACCGAGGTAGTTGAGAATTGAGTTGATCCATGTCGACTTTCCAACTCCGCTTTCGCCCAATAGGATCACATTGACGTCGGCAATCTCCTTGATTACACTGCAAGCCCGAACGCCAGTCAATGAGTCAACGGGGCTAACCAGTGGAACTGGATGAATCCTACAAAACTAAGATAAAATAGATTGCAAAAGGAACAACTCAATTTACCATTCTAACAGGAATATTTTTAATGGCAGCACTGCTGATGGCAGATCGTGAGTTAATAAGATGGCTGGGCAAGGTCAGTTTCTGTGATGTCTTCGAAGAAGTCTTGGCAGGTTCAGCTACTGCAAAAGACGAAGAAATGGAGCGAGGCTCCGTCTGTTGAGAAGACTTTGAAGCGAAAAGATTTCCGTCAATGTCATCCTGAAAGAAAATTCAGTTATGCAACTGTTGTATTTGACTTTCAAGCTTACTTTCCAGGAAACTTTCTTACTGGACAAGGTCGATTTATGTGTCTTCTTCGAGGCTTTCAAGGCAGACTTGGACTTGGATTCACTCGACTTTTGCGTCTCCGTCGAGGCTTTCGATGCTGTGTTGGACTTCGATGCGTTCTCTGCTTCACTGAACGAAGAATAAGAGCGAGTTTCACTTGGTCGACAATCGTCATTCGTTGAGCTGACAGTCTCGTGAGATATATAACGGTTTCCGTTGTTGAATTCCTGAAATTCAAATGATTTATCGGCTGCTGTCGGAGTTTCCTGCTTACTTCACGATTAGGAAATGTTTCAGAGCGTTCCCCGTTGGAGGAATAAGGCTTCTCAAGGTGGTTATCGTCATCAGTAGGGCCAAGAGAGCTTCGTTCTTCATCACTGGAAACTTCGGTATCGGACGATGGCGGGGACGAGGTGAACTCAGAAGCTGCGGAGTAGTATGATCCGGAAGCATCGCTCTGATGGTCTCCATCGGTATCCTAAACGACAGAAATAACAAGATTAATAAACGCAACAGCGAACACTTACTGGCATCAGCGCCAACCGGCAGCGAACACATAGAGGGGTGGTGGTGACTGGGAAGAATGGAGACTTGGCAGTCACGGCCGCATTCTTCACCTTGACGAGAGCGTTGATGACGTACTGCATTGTGGAGCAGAAGAAGGCAAATGCAACTTCACCGGAGCGGTGGCAAACAATTCGAATGATCGCGGACGTCGCCAATCGTCACTGCGGATCGGAAGCAGTCGGGACTGACATTCAGGGATTTTGCCTGAGTTGTCAATGCACCGTATCTTGACTGCCGAAATTCAGGGTGACGAACGTCACTACAACAAAGGTGAAGATCTTTGTTTTCCGTCGCGCAGCCACACTGGCAAGCGCAGCAGCTCCGTCGCCTCCAAAGCGTCGTTCGGCCGCACCCGCTGTTCACCTTCATCGAAGGTACATCGTCTTGGAGCTGAATTTGCGAGAATTCAATCACTGCCGGAAGATCTACGAGAAATTCGTGGATTTCTGTCCTGAAGACGCAAGAACGTGAATGGAATTCGCGGATCTGGAAGCGTCGCTGGGAGATTTTGCTCGGGCGAGGGCAATCTACTCGATGGCCATCGTCCTCCCCGTGCTGGACATACCGGAAGCGATGTGGAAAGCGTTCATCGACTTTGGGATCGAGCACGCAACGGTCCGCGAGCTCTACGGGACGCTGCTGCAGCGCTCCAACCACGTCAAAGTGTTGATCAGTCTGGCGGAGTCTGGCGGCACGTTCGTGCCTGCAAGATTAATATTTGATTTATTCAATTTTCAACAGATTTCAAAGGAGCATCGCAATATTATTACAAAGACATAAACTTTCATCAAATAATAAATGATATGGTCTGATATGCATAGTAAAGTATCAAATTTGTGTCATTTTGTACGCTAGGAATACAGATTCATCTTTCCGGAGTATAGTCATCTCGCAAATGCCTTATATACACAGTATGACAGGCGACCTATAGTGTTAAGTAATCACAACGTAAGTAAGATTGTAGAGTTGAAAATCGGCAGCTTTGAGAGCTTAAGTGAATGCTGTGGCTAGATGCTTCTTAAGGGCAAAGAAGCGTAGGTCAGTAGAGCGGCTGCCGCGTGGGGATCCAGATCGTCGGCTTCGAGTTCGCGTTGATCACTTGCGAGACTTTCTGGACGATCTCGTCGGGACTGTGCGCGCTCACCACATCTGAAAAATCGAGAGATTAGAGTTACTGTAGACCGAATAGGCGGCTCTTACTCGTGAAAAGTTCTCCAAATTGCGACTCTGTGCGCTGGCAACGTTCCATCAACGCCCGGGCGCCGTCCTCTCCAAGGTTTGGCTCCCAGTCACTAAAATAAGCTTTTCAAGAGAGTTTGGGTTACTGTATAATTACAGTAGCTGACGGTAGCTGAGTGGTTTCACGAAGATCGCGATGGGATACATGTTGGCGTTGTTCTGAAGACGGTGAATCGCGTTTCCGCTGACATCGAGGATGCAGTGACGACCGGAGTTCGCGACCTCGCGCACGGCGGCGATGCTCGTGCCGTAGAGGTTGTCCTGGAACTGGCCGGCCTCGATGAACAGATTGTCCTGCACGTCCTTCTGCATCTGATTGCGCGAGACGAAGTGATAATCGCGGCCGTTGACTTCTTCTGGGCGCGCTGGGCGCGAAGTGTCTAAACGAAGCCCATTTTGAGCAAATCCGCCTTGAATCAGGGTCGACTTACGTGGCACGCAGCTGTTGAAACGTTCGGGATTGCGCTCCACAAGCGTGTCGTTGATTCTGTCCTTCATCGCGCCGAGAACGAGCACCGGACGCACGTAGTTGATGTTGTGACGCTCCACCGCCTCGTAGGAGAGGATCGCAGGCTCGTTGAGGCCAACTTGGGCTGAAAACACCGAAATCAGAGGGATATTCTGGCCACTGCCATTGTCATGCGCTACAGTAACCCGTTATTCATGCACAAACAGCTTTCGCAACGCGCATGCCTACTTACTATCACTTTCACTGGTGCACGAATACGAAGTGTAATAACTCATCTCGCCACAATCTAGGTGCGAGTGCGTGACTAGTAAAAGTAGACTTCACTTACGTTCCATCTCGTTCAACTCGTTCAGCCGCTCGGTCGACTTAACGAAGGGGAATTTGCGGGAGAAGGAGAGCTGCGAGCGAGAGCCACGACGGCCTTCCAGACCGCCGCCGCCTTGCATCGTGGCGCCGCGTCCCAGGCTCTGGGAGCCGTTGTTGAAGTTGACCTGCTTGCGACGCATGCGCTCGCGCTTCTCGACGCGCTTCTTCGACGGAATCAGACCCTCCATGCCCTCGTCGCCGTTGTCGGCGACCTTCCTGGCGGTCCACCACTCGTCGTCGGAGGTGTTCGAGACGTGGAAGACGTCGCCGAAGCCGAACGAGTGCGTGCGGTGAGGGACGCCGGTCTCTCGCGCGGCGTCGTAGTCGAAGAGCGCGCGCACGAAGACGTCTCTACGCGGCTGAGGCGTTCCGCTCGCGAAGCTCGGAACGTTTCCCGCGATTTGGTCGTTTCTGAGTTGATCGATCTTGTTCTCGAATTGCTTGAACTCGTGTGGCCGGTGTTGCAGGGTCAGGACGACCGGACTCGTGGCGTTTTTCAGCGTCAACGCGGCTTCTCCGTGGCTCGCGTTCTGGAGGCTGTGGCCGTTTACCTCGAGGAGCACGTCGCCCTTGTGCACGTTGCCGCTGAGGTCGGCGACGCCCCCGGGGAGCACGTAGCTGATGTAAATCGGCTCGCCGTCCTCGCCACCGACGATGTTGAAGCCGAGCCCCTGGTTGGGAGGCTTGTTGAGGTGCACAGGACGCGGGTGGAGGGGAGTCTCGGTCGGATGGTAGCTGTGGGGCTGCAGGACGCCCATCTGACCCTGCGACTCCATGGACTGGTTGTGCAGCTGGTGGAGCGATCCGGCATGCTGTGGAGGAAGGCTGCTGGAGTCGTAGGAGGTCTGGTGCGCGCTAGCGAAGAATTCGGGCTTTGGATTGTGGACGATGAAGAGATTGACGGTTTGAGCGGTGTTTTTGAGCGTTGAGACGGCGAAGTCGTGGCCGACGTTGTCCAGCGACACGTTGTCGACCTGAAAGAGACGGAAAATGAGTTTCAGAATTTAGGAAAAGTCAGCTTACCGCAACCAGGCGATCGCCAACTCCGAGGCGTCCGTCCTGAATCGCGGCGCCTCCGTCGATCAGCTTGGTCACGTAGATGGCGGAGTCGTTGGGAACGTGCTCGTTTCCCACGCCGCCGGCGATGCTGAATCCGAGTCCTTTGTTCGTCTTGAACAACTCGATCCGTTGCACGCCGGGAATCTTCTCGAATCGCTCCATGCCGCTCTCGCTACGGTAGATGGGAATGTTCGTCATGGGAGGCTGCTGCGGGGGAAGCGGCTGGTGGTAGCTGAACGCGCCTGGTGACGGGAGCGTCGGTGGTTGGCTCGGTTGGGTCTGATGGAGCGAAGAGCGCGATCCGCCAAAGCTGATTCCGAGATTTGCGCCGGTGGAACGTTTCACTCTCTGCAAATGCACCGTAGTTTGGTCAAAGAAGCTCCTTTCTTACGAATTTCACGATGTTTCCGGAATTCTTCAGCGCGTTGACGACCAATTCGTGAGGAACTTGGGCGCATTCAGTGCTGTTCACCTTGATGATGATGTCGTCTTTGCGCATCCGGCTATCGGCGGCAACCGCACCGCCCGGGGTGATGTTGGAGACGCGGACGTGGCCGTCACCGCCCTGGTCGATGCCACCGGTGATTGAAAGGCCGAGGCCGGTGTGGCCCTTCTCTACAATGATGTCCTCGATCTCCCAGCGGGTTCCATCGTCGTCTGTGACCGTGGTGAACGTCTGCGAGCCCTCCGGGCCTTGGACCGTCCGTGTGGTCATTTCTGAGCGCTTCCATCCTCCTCCGTCCTGATTCTGAATCACAATCAGAGATCCAACTAGCTTCCCTCCAACGCGCTTACCGTTTCGCGTCTCTCGGAATGTTCCTGGAAGTAGGAAGACTTTGTGACATGCGACGACGCTCCGCCGCCATTCTGGTAGGCGCTGCTCAGCTGCGTTCTGTCGCTGTCAAAGTCCTGCGCAGCGAGAGGAGCCTTCGACTGCGTCGGGCGCGTTCCAAAGATTGGATGACCCTCGAAGCGATCCGCGATCTTCCTCGTCTCGTAAGTCTTCTCGAAAGCCGACTTTCTCTCGTCCATCAGGATACTGTCGATGTGCTCTTGAATCTCTACAAACAGCTTCTGTTCAGCTACAGTACCCCATCTACCGTACTCACCAACAAGAGCTTGGAACAAACCATTCTTGAAAGTGGAAAGAAGGCGCTCGACCTCCTTCTTCAGCTCGTGATCGCTCGCTTTAATCAAAGTACCGTAATATTCTTCTAGATTGTCCATAGCGCGATGCGCTTCTGCAATTACCGTAGTCAGGCATACTGTATGTGCAGAACAGATTGCTTACCTGTAGGCCTCCGATTCATCTCGCTTACTACTCACTACGTTTCGCTGTCTTCTCGATCTCGCTAGCACTAATTTCGGGTTACCTACAAATCGATCTGATAAGAACGCCGATCGTCTGGCAGAGCGCCAGAAGATAAGGCACAGGCAAAGAGATATTCAGCGCGGGTGGAACGCTTCAACTCGCAGGATTTAAAGTGCGAAATGCAATAGTTTATCTTCTATATACAGATCATGGGGAAAAGAGGTTCACAACGCCGATGGGGAGGAAGAGGAGGAGGAGGTGCTGCTGCTGTAAGTGAAGAGGCGACTGACCGCGTGATACATGAGAGTCTAGACGGATGCTAAAGTGAAATTATGGATAGATTCTGTGGTTCATTCAATTGAGCTGCTGGCCGGTGGGCAGCCACACGTTCGTCGGCCCCGAGTTGTTGCGGATGACGCTGTAGACCGAACTCATGATGTCGGCGAGCGACTGCTTGGAAATGACGTCTAAATTGAGAGTTTTAGCCTGAAATGAGGGCGCCGGAGCTTACTTGAGATCTGATCTCCAAAATCCGCTTCGAGTTTGCGCTCCTCGCTGAGTTTGTTGAGCGCGTCGTGTTCGTTGAGTTCAGGGTAGCAGTCGCTGGAAAACGAGTTTCATTAGAATACGGTCAACTCCATTCTTTGGAGGTGCATTCAGAAATTTCATTCAAAACGGTGAGAAATCGATTTGATTCCAAGAAAGTTGGCCAACTTACGCAATCTGATAGTGATTTCCGCTCTTAATCAAAACGACGAGCGGTTGGATGTTGAATTGTTCCTTGAGACGGCGAATCGCAGCCGGATTGACGGTCAACAAGCATTGTCTGCCCTGAAATGCCGAGTTTCATCGTTTCAGAGAAGATTTCAGTGACTTACCGCGTTGATGACGTCATTCAGAGAGGAGATGTGCGTGCCGTACAGGTTGCCGTTGTGCTCGCCGGCCTCGATGAATTGATGGTTCTGGAGTTCCTGGTTGATGAACTCCTTGTTCGTGTAGTGATAGTCGCGGCCGTTGATCTCCCCGGGACGCGGATCGCGCGAAGTGTCTTGAATGGAATGCTGATTACGGTAATAGAGAGATGATCGACTTACGAGGCACGCAAACTCCGAATCTGTCGGGATTCCGCTCCATCAACTCGTCGGTGATGCGCGAGTTCATGGCGCCGAGCACGACGAGCGGCCGGAGATACGGTAGATTCTCCTGTCGGACGATTTCGTAGGTGGGAATATAGGGTTCCGCGAACGCTTCCCTGCGCTCCTTCGCTGACGTTGGACTCGTTGAAGACGTTCAGCTTGTCGGTGGACTTGAAGAAGGGGAATTTGCGGCTGAACGACTTCTGCGAAGACTTGTTGCGACGTCCCTGCATCCCTCCGAGCGACTGACTTCGCCCAAACTCTGGCTGCCCTCCTGGAAGTTGACTTGGCGATTGCGCTGCCGCTCGCGCTTCTCGTGGCGCTTCTTCGAGGGGATGACGCCGTCGGCGCCCTCGGTGCCGTCGGGGAGGATCGGCCGCGCCGTCCACCACTCCTCGTCGGCGGTGTTGATCACGTGGAGGATGTCGCCGTGTTGGAAGGGAACGGAACGCTGTGGAGCGCCTTGAAGGTCGTTGTCGAAGAGTGCGCGTGCGAAGAAGTCGAAAGCGGGCGCCGGAGGTCCACTGGGAGCGTTGCCGAGATCAGCGTCGCTTCGTTCCTGTTGGTCTTCGAATTGTTGCAATTCTGAAAGACGAAATGTTCAACGTGAATTCGTTCCTCGTCAATCCTACCGTAAGGAGCGTTCTTCAGAAGCAGGAAAATCGGGTTCGTGGCGGTCTTCAGCGCGTGTGCCGCCTCGTGGTGCCCCACGTTCTGCACGTTTTTGCCGTTCACCTCCAGCAGAACGTCTCCACGGAAGACGTTGCCGCTCTGGTCTGCGACGCCGTTCGGGACTACGGTAGAAATGAAGATCGGAGCGCCGTCACCTCCGATGATGTTCACTCCGAGCCCCTGATTCGGGTGCTGACGCATCAGACGCACCTGACGCAGGTCGCTGATGGGATTCTCGGGTTGGTAGTTGAGGTGACTCTGGGAGCCGATGGTCGAATTCACGATGACCGGCGATCGCTCGAAGCCTCCTTGCGCGGTGTAGTCGGGATAGGGTTGTTTGACCACGAAGAGCGTCACTTTGCCAGAAGCGCCGCGGATGATGTCCTGAGCGAACTCGTAGCTTCGGTTCTCGAAAGAGACGTTGTTGACGCCGACAATCTTGTCTCCGACCTGCAGACGGCCGTCGTGCTGCGCTGCGCCGCCTTCCGCAATTTTTGTGACAAAAATGCTCGGATCGCCAGCGATTCGCTCGTTTCCGGGGCCGCCGGTCATCGAGAATCCGAGCGACTGCGACTGATTCAACTTGTAGAGATCGATGCGTTGGACTCCGGGCAAACGGTCGAAAGGATTCGAGGTCTGATGCACTGGGAGCGAGGGCGGCAGTGAAGGAGGTGCGAGGATCGAATTGTTGGGGCTGTTAAGGATGGTGGAGGTCTGATGGATTGAGGACTGAGAGCCGCGGTAGTCACGGATTGGGCGTTTCACGGTCTAAAGAATCAATCTCTAGTAAATTCGGTCATTTGGCATACGGTAACTTACAAAGTGAACGATATTTCTGAGATTCTGAAGTTCGGTGACGACGGCATCGTTGGAAGCGCCGAGGCAGTCAAAGTTGTTGACCTTCAGGATGATATCGCCGACCTTTATGCGGCCATCCTTCGCCACTGCGCCTGCGTAGTCAATCTTGGTGACCTGGGTCTGACCGCGATTGTCTTCGACAATTGAGATTCCCAGACCGGCGTTCGATAGATCCACACCGACGGTTTCCACCTCCCAGCGGTAGCCGTCGTTGTCGACGATTTCCTTCTTTTGCTCGGTGAAGAACGAATGCACCGACGAGGCCCGCGGTGGAGGATTGCTACCGTAGCCGTTGGTGTAGCCACCGTGACCGTTGGAGAGCGGCGTGCTGCTCGTCACCATCATCGACTGCGGACGCCCGACCGACGCTTCCGAGTGGAGGACTTGATTCCCATCGTTCGGCCAGACGCCGCGCTTCGTCCACTTTTATGTAGACCGATTTGGATTCGCTGAGAAGCGTCTCATCGTAGAAGCGCTGGATGTCTGGAATTGTGAATCGATTAGGGTAAAGGGTCGCGATAGTGTAACTGGAATGGATCTTTGTCCTGATTACTATCAGGCTTCACAGGGCGCAACAGGCCTACTTCCCGAATTGTTGAAATACCAGAGCAAAACAAACGTTTTTCAACAATCATTGAGCAACCCGATTTCAATTGTTTTTTGAAATTTTCAAGAAGCAAATGCACTTGAAAAAAGCTCGTTGATGCCTCGAATCAATGCGAAACACCCACAAACACAAAAGCGGCCGCTTTTTCTGCCAATTCGGCACTCGACTACTCGACTAAGAGCGTCTTATCAGTGATTAAATTCTAAATTAAGCACTCACCCAGTAATCCGCTGAGAACGCTCGTCTTGAAAGTGGTGATAATCCGCTCGACGTATCGCTTCAACTCCTCGTCGCTCGGTCTGATGAGATGCGCGTGATACTCCTCGAGGTTCTCCACAGCATTGTACGTCTCCGGCCGAACTGCAACAGCGCTGCCTTTAGGGCTGCACTCAACGTCACCAGACGACTCACCTTGCGACGCTCGCATGACGACTTCGCTGAGTCAATCGGAATTATCGGATTCGAAAGGCGAAATCTCTGCAAAAACAAGTACAATTACAGTGTTTGCGTCGCGCACGTCGTCGCGATTGATGAGAAGAGGTGAGCGCGAGCGAGAGGTGAATGAGTGAGTCACAGCAACCGCGACAGCAGTAGCACTCATCGCCGCAGCGAGTGCAGCAAGCAAATACCGTCGGGTGGTCATTCCAAGGAGTGCACGGTGGCTGGCAGCGGCAAACAACGGAATTAGAGGAACTTGTGCTGGTAAAACAAAGTTCAGAGCTTGCGTGCGAGTCGCGACTCATCGATTGTAGCGCGTGGGGGCGCAGGTTGCGACAACGAAAGGAACGAGATCCGCGTGTCAACAGCAATGACTCAGAATCGACGTGAAAACATCCATTAAATCGTTATCTCCGGAGTGACGAGGCACTGTTTTCGGAAACGCTGATTCATGCGAGAACCGGGAGCATCGATTGATGTGGCGGGAAAGTTGTCTTTCAGTTCACAGATCAAAATTCGGTTAATTCGCTCACGATCGGCCGCAATCAAAAACACTCCAAACGATGTTTGTATCTCCGAGATCCCAAAGACAAACAGCCAGAAATTAGCGAAAACACTCTAGTACAGATGCAAAGATGTTTACGCGAAATCGTAAAACGCGAAAAACGACTTTTATGACCGCTTTGAGCTCTGGTAATTAGCATTTGGGGCACTTATGCGAGGGGAAACGCTGGAGATTACGAATGCAGATGGTTTTCTGCCGTTTTTCGACTAGAATTAAGGATTTGAATGCAGAATTTCGGTTACTGTCGTTCTGTTAAGCCTGCTTAGCTCAAACACTCACACCCATGCTTCTATAAATAACTCTTGTTCGTTTATTTCGGTCGCTCGCGTAAACACGGAGAGTTATCGCAGCGCAAATTGAAACCTCACAACCGATCGTTTCATCTCCGCCACACTTGAACGGGTTCGACCGGTCAGAATCGCAGCGTTTGCTTGAAACATCAAACCGCGCTTGCCTGAGAGCGGAAGATCGTTTGTTATGGTCTCGCGAGTTGACTCCACAAAAAATGGAAAACAGAGCGAACGCCGTCGAAAGCGCTGAAACAATTAAAAACATCCGCTTTTCGCACGCTTCGCCGAGCAGAAAACTGATTTCAATTGATGATAAGTGCATCTTTCAGCTGTGTAAAGCGGAAATCGATCATTTTGCAGCGAATTGGAAACAAAATCGACAGAAATAGGCGACCAGAGAACAACAGGGGAACATTCCTTCCTCCCCGTTAGGAGTGCACGCGCGCGCGCAAACTGTACAACCGCAAACACGAAGCAACGCGCGCGCTGGAGCCTTCGGAACTCAGGCGAGAAACGACATCGCACGGCTTATCGCTGATCGTTAGTTGTTAATCCGAGCGCGCGAGTGCAAACGACACGTCGGCGCATCGCCCGGAGCATCCGGAAAGCTTCCCGGAAAGTGGCAGCTCTGATGGATCATCGATTGAGCGACTTTTAGTTCCTTTTTTGTCGGCATCGCGCCACACACAGAGCGCACCGACAAACGTTTTGTTGTTATCGGCAACCGCGACAACGACGACGACCGTGGAGAGTCGCAACACACACGCTGCTGACACGCCGCCTAACAGCCGAATAATCATTTTTTGAAGGGCGACTCCGAGGGAGAACGTTTCGCAATAAATCACGACGATGGTCACCTCAAGGGAGTTCGCCGGAGACAAAGAAACTCCGCGAAAAGAGGGAACGCGGGAGATGTTCCTCTTTTGTGCGACACGACGGTTGACGCCGACGGCGATCGATCGCCGGCGAACCGGTTGAATGCAAATCTGTCGATCGAAAAAAGTCTCAAAACTGTTCGGCGCTTTCCGCTCCAGTAGCGTTGCTGGGAGGCGTTCGCATTTTGCGTCGTGAAACACAAATCTGCGCTCAAAACACTCAACAAATTGGATCCAAAAGGTGTTGATGATCAGATGCAAAGATGACCGGCGATGTTTAATCGTGGAGCATCGATTTTGATCAACGCGAATCGAAATAGATTTCAAACAACTTTTTTACAATTCATTAAACACAAAAACGACGTTCAAACCCAGTGGAAACTCCTCTGGGAATGCAAAAATCCTCTCGCTCAGGGCATCTTAGCAACTCACAATGTGTGACAAAATTCAAATCATCGTTTTTCAGATCGATTCGCCCGCGTTCACTCCGTTTTCCGATGGAAAAGTTGCAAGAAACGCTCGAAAGCTTCTCTTCCACCTCTCCTCCCTCCTCGAAATTGATTCAAACGGAAATTCCCTTCAAACTATGGCCGAAATAAATAATCACGCGTCACGAATCCACGAACGAGTCGTTCATCAACGTCGCCTCTCAATCCGCACCTCCGGAAGTGTAACATTATCCAATCGAAAGTTGCAAAAACGCGTGAAAAACGAGATTTCCTGCTAGAAACACGAGGAGCGGGTGTCTCACAGCGAAGGAATGCGCAAAAGGGGCCGTTGTGGCCAATGCGACACCGCTGCTTCGAGGGTCGGTCGAAGGTCACGGTCAAGGCAAACGCCGAGGAACCCCGGCCGCCACAAAAGTCGCCCAAAGCGGCCAGCGACCGACGGACAGGTAATAAAAAATCAATATTGTTGGTCCGTCGCGGACTGTTTGCCCACCGGTCGGGTTACGCCGGGGCGCGAGCGCCGTTGTTCCAAGATTGGCCGAAGAAACGTTTGCGGAAACGATAGGAGGGGATTCGGAGGGGAAGCCATTCACGGTGGACGCGTAAAACAACGTAGAATAAAGCGATTTTGTAGAGGAAGAAATGGAATAAACTGCGGAGAGAAGTGCGATTGGACGGCGCGACTGTTGGCGGGTGGTCAGGTGTGGTGCTTAGGCCCTCTGTCGTCTTCGCGGCGGCGGTCGCAGAGAGAATAGCGGAAGACGCCGCGCTGAGGCCGCAAGGAAAGGAGCTGGTGGGAGAGAAGAAGTAGACGATGCGACACGGCGCGCCCCTCCACAATACGAGCGGAGATAGCGGCGCTGCGACAGCGGCGGCCGTTGGTCAGTGGCTGGAGGATCAAGGCGGCGGCGGTCGAGCGGGGACAAGTGGGGTCGTCGGGGACCGTTACGGACAATGCGGGTGGGGAGGCTAGGCGCGGAAGGTATTTGCGGGAAATACGAAGATGGCGCGATGGCTTGCGGCGGGGGAATTCGCTTCCAACGCGTTTGTTTGATTTTCTTCAAGCAATGCAAACAGATCAGAATTTCGTATTGTTTGAATTGACAACGAGAGGAGAATCCTCGCATCCTAAAGAAGATGATTGAATCAATTGAGCGCAATAGTTGACCTCAAAATCGCGAAATTGAGAAAATCAGCCAAATGGTTAACAAAATGCCGAGAGTTGGCAGAAGCTGCCGGCCGTCCGCGGTCTGCGTGGCAGGACCAAGAAAATTAAGGTTTTTGAAGCTGCCTACGGTTTGACATTTTCGCATTAGAATACAAATTTTCAGCTTCCTCATCATTTGGATGAACTCTATCAGCTGCAAAGTGCGTTCACTCCTAATTCAAGATATGATCAAGGTGATCCTCTGACAATTCTCGAGAGGATTCTACGGAAGGAACAAAGGGAGCTATATATTCCCACATGAAACCTGACTGCAACGTTCCCGCGTACCCGATCGGCTCGCAACTCGTTCGAGGTGATGAATGCGCATCTGTCAGAAGGTGCGAATCCCGTTGTCACCACTCAATTCGCGTGCAGATTGATCGCCGCTCTCCCCTGGCGATCACCTCTTTCTCCCGAAGGCAAACGGCGGTGTTTATGTCGTTTATGCATGCCCGCCGCTCCTCGGCACTCGCTCGCAAGAGATATAAATCGCATGCGGCCTCCACGTGCACGCACAGAAGGTCATTATGGGCTTTACGCAGGTAATACGCTGAGGTCATCTGCCTCCTCGCCCTCCAAAATCACGCGCGCGCTCGCTTGCAGCACTGACGGTTACCAGGACGACATAAACAGAGCGGCGCGCGGATGCAAATCGGCGAGGAAGGAGGAGAACGATTTGTTACGCGATGAATGATGCGCGAAAGAGAAACCGCTTGGCGGGGGGCCAATGGGAAACTGGATTCGGCGATGAACCGCCGGAGACCTTGAGCGGAAGACGGTAGCGGAGGGGAAAGGAAGCTAATCGCGTGAATAGTGCGCGACGGAATGTCGTAAAGGAATCACGATGGAGCGAGTGGAACTGTTTCGATTTAAGTGGGGAATGTTGCGATCTGAGAGACAAATTGGGGGTCCGATGGGTCAATTCAGCGTTGATCCCAAACGAAGCTGCTTGACTCTGTTACGGTTGAACTTTTGTTCTCCGAGAAGATTAAATTACTGCCGCAAATCCACTGGAAAGCTGACTTATCCTCAATATCCTCAAAACATTGCATGTGACCCGCGCGATCGCCCGACCTTTGACCGAAGCGAGCGCTCAGTCACTAGCACTGATAAGCTTCGCTATCGCGATCTGAAACAACAGTCAGTTAAACAAAGTTTGTTTGCAACAAAAAGGGTCGTAAATGAGATTGACGGCGCGACGCTGATAAGATCAGGTCTTGTTTACCTTCAATCACCTACTGCGCAACAACTCGTATTTACCGGCGTTTAAAAAATAAGCGCTTCCCTTACGCGCTCCAATAACTCCGAAACTGACCGCACACTCGCGCAAACTGGTCCGGAAATCGATAGTCCACTACGTTCCAGAGCAGCACAAGAACGTCGCGCCATTCATGACCAAATTAAAGGGGAAAAAACGCACTCAATCAACGAACGACCCACGGCGGCGCCACTACAATTTCCGATAATGACACATGCACCTCTCGCTCTGGCTGGCCGCCGCCGCGTCCACTCATTCATGCGATAGCGCGAAATTTGCGAAGAAAAGGAGCGAAAGGCGCCGACGATCGCGTGAATCACTTTCGCCTCCACCAACGTCGCCTCCCAAACTAATGATTATTCATTTCGCGATGTACGAAGAACGACGATTCCGGGCGCATGACGAAGCGGACGGACGGAAACGCGTCCAGAATCGTAAATCGTATACAACAAAAACAGCGCTGATTCGGGGGTCCACGCGAAGTCGAAGATGCTATCGCGCTCTTCGATCGCTGCTCGGCAGAGAGGCGCTTATCGAATAATCGGCGAGATTTCGACGTGAGCGGCGGACGATCTTGGTTTCGGTAAACATTTGAAGTTTGAAAATCGATTGAGTCGAGATGCGGAAGAGCGTCTTCGTGTTGTGTCACCGAGCAAATAGGGGATGAAACGTTGCAAGTGGGAGCAGGCGAGTGTAGAGATGCAATGAGGCAATTGTGATGCAGTACGGTATTCAGTGCGTTCTACGAATCCGCGGATACCTGCGCTGATCCGGTCACGAGACGAATGCTTTATTGTGATTTGTCCGCTTCGTCATTCTGCTTCTGTAATCAGAGCGCAGAAGCGGATTTGATCGCAACACCAGAATCAGACTTCACAAGGTCATGTTGAGGTCAGACATGCCGGTCGCTTCCACTCGCTTTCATTCAAGAGTAGTACACATGAGAAGGGAGGTCGATCCGTAAATCCTCAGTAGAATCGGCAAGTGCAAGCATTTCCTGTCAGTCGCCTGATCCGAAGGGGTTTCATTTCAGAAAACGATGCAGATCTGTGCGCTTCTCGTCGTCGTTTTTCACGTCACAATCCCGATAGCCGCATTGACGTTCTGTGGGAAATACAAGAAGAAGAAAACGACGGTGACGTTGAAGGACACGAACCCAAAGTCCTCGAGATCAACAAGGACGTCAAGGGAAATTTCCGTGAAGACGAAGAAGTCGTTGTCCAGGTCAGGAGACAAATCGTCGCCGACTAATGTCAAGAGGCTTTCGAAGGAGGACATCACGCCGGCTCTTTCACGGTAAGTTCTGTATTTCATTGCTTGCAACTACTGCTGTATGTAGAAAGAAGACTTCCAAGGAATCGACGGAGCAGAAGAAGAACTCAGAGAAGCTTCAGGACACGCAGGCATCGTCGCATCGTGAACGCAAGGATTCTGCGACGCCTCCGTCGAAGGATTCGAAAGAGAAAGAGGAAGAGAAGAAGAAAAGTCCGGACGAAGGAGAACTGAAAGACGAGGTAAGAAACTAGCTGTAGTCAAACTGCTCAAAATCTGCTCAATTTTATGCTTCTTTGATTGCTGATCGATGGAAACACCGTTTTGAGAAATATTACTCAACAGATCGTTTTTAGGTTGAAGGAATGAGTGGACTAAACGAAGAACACAAGCGAGGACCAATCTCCGAGCCTCCGACCGAAAAAGACCTCCGCTCCGAATACACGATGTCGTCGGAAGACGCGAACATCGGAACCGTTAAGCGATCCAAAAAATCCTTAAAATCGCAGAAGAGTCAGAAGACGCGAAGAAGCGAGATGAACAAGCTGAAAAGTAGAGCATCCTACGATCGACCGAAAACTCCCAAGGTAAGACAAGATTTCGAAGGTTAATCTAATCGAATTGTCAATATTTCAGTCTACAAGAGAGGAGGGGACACAAGCGGACTCGAAATCGAAGAAGATTTGAATTATGGGTTATGCACAAGAATAAAGCCGGTCGCACGTGTACTGTAAAAGAAACAAACTAATTTGTCGCCAAAAAACGGCGGAGGACCGGTTTGGCGGTGTCAACTTGTTTAGATTTCTGTTTCCCTCGTGTGCAAACATCGTTTGGCGCGAAAGTGTGAGAACGCTGAAAAACTATGTCGAACAAACAGTGAAGATCGCCTCTCGCATTCCTCTCCTTTCTAAGATAACGCGCGTTTTGTTTGCAGAACGCACGGGAGACGTGAAACATGGATAGAGGACACGTGAGGCCACTCACATCGTTCATTCTCACAATTTCTAGAACAAGGAAGGAACATTCGAAGTCAACGCCGGCAGAGAATCACAGCAAACGGTTCAAACTTTGTCTTTCGTATGTTCAGCTTGAACTTTTCCCGCTGCAAACGCCTGACTACTGTAGGCAGAGCCGTGTTGTGTTTGCGGATTTCGGAGAGGAATCGTTTGGTAGGCGTCCATGGGTGCGCCCCACGGTGCTGCAGCCGGTGCTGCTGGCGCTGAAATCGCTTTCGTTATTCCTATTCAATGCTCGTTTATGTTTACCTGGTCTACTGTAGCCAGGATATCCACCGTAATACGGTGAATACGGTGAATACATGGGCGCCGCGTACGGTTGCGCGTAGGGATATCCTGACGGTCCGCCGAAATAGGGAGGCATAGCAGGTTGAGGATAGTAGCCGGCACCGGGGTAAGCAGCTCCAGGGTAACCTGCGCCTGGATAACTGGCGCCTGGGTAGCCGTAGTACTGTGCAGAGACCATCGCACCGAGCAGCGTCAGGAAGAGCAGATAGCAGAACATTCTTCTGTCCTCCTTTCGCCTCCTGTTGAGCCGTCTTATATGCTTTTGACCTCGGAGAAAATTAGCGAAACCTGATTCCGCAGTTGGCGATTTTCCGAGGAAAATCCAGAATTTGAGGGGAAATTAAGTTAATTTACAAGAGATTGCGATGGGAAAACGAGGAAAACACGACAAACAACTCTCAAATCTTACGTGGTGGTCACCTTGATGCAGAATGGACCCACGCGAATTAAGACGCCACATGAACGGAGAATGGAAGCGAGGAGGAAGCGGATTCGACCTGAGCGTGTCTGTATGATGGCGTACAAGCAACATTCCGTATCGGCTGCGGAACAGCGCGGTTCGTGAAAGACGTCTATACCCAAAGTACGAAAGATCTCACTTCATCTTCAAAATTCCTCCGCTTATCTCGGATTCTCCTAGAATTTCCTCAACAGCGCGAACCGTGTAACCAGAATGCGTCATTGTTATTAGACTTCAATATGTACATGACAGAGTCAGAAAGCCAAGGTCAGAAAGGAAAAAAATTGACCAAATGACCGGGATTTTCCCTAAATTCTTTCTGCACCGGCGACAGCGTAGTTGTAGGAACTTCAATCTTCGGCTTCTTGCAGCCCTTCGGGAGACAATCGACAACTTCGTACAACGCTGGACACTCGCGAATCAGAATGTCACCGTTGGTGCGTCGTTCAGGGAACGGAGGTCTGTAAACGTCCCGATTCCTCACACGCTGAGCGATATCGCAATTTCCGTAGCATTTGCTCCACTCGGCCCATTTGCTCACGACGCACTCTGAAAATAGAGTAAAACTCGAGGTTATACAGTAATCCACTTACTTGCCGCCTCAGTTCGTTCGACGCCGCAGAGAACAGAGAGGACGACCAACAACCAACAAATCTTCCGAGCGGCCGTCGGCTTGACCGCTTTCATTTTCGGTCGACCGATTTCAGAGCAACCGTTGAAACTGAGATTATGAGAGGAAGACGCACGCCGCACGCTGACCTCAATCGCCTTGTTGGGCGCAAAAAAGCGATCAACTGGCGCGTTGGGTCATCGCCGCGGGCGTCTCGTCGAGTTTGTTTGCAACAGGAACAGGATTCATCTGTAATTCATCGCTTTCGAGAGACCGCATTCCATCCGCACGTTTCCAATTAAAACCGCCATTCCGGTGTTGTTTACAGCAGTTGAATTGTTCGCCTACGCGCATTCAAGTTGAGATTTCGGAGTTCGGGATGGGCAGATATGATCTCGCGATGATGTCATTCGATCTGGCACGATGTTGAAATTTTCGGGGAATCTTTTGTTCTATTTACGGAGAGATAGAAAAAGTTGACAAATTGCAGCGTTCGGCGAAACGAAAAGGAGAACTTGCGAACATTACAACTAAAAGAAGACAGTAAAACCAGTTTTTGCGTCCATTCTTTTGATAGATTCCCTGTACTATTCATCGAAAATGGGGCTCAGGAGCTTGAAATTCGTTTTGGCGGATTAGAATCGAAAAAAAAACAACGAATTAGGCTGCGCGAACACAAAAAGTTGAGATGTTGCGATTGCCGAACTGAAGATCCAAGATGCACCGAAACAATTTATCGTATACTTAAAATCCTATCTCGTTTTTCGAGAAATCCTCCGGTTTGTACATCTGTTCTTCATCGCTGGTGTTTGCATCTTCCTCTTCCAGTGTAGCATCGAGATTGGCAGAATCCTTACTCAGAAGTTTCGCTCCTCCTCCGAGTTCCAGCGTCTTTTCACTAAATGAACGTTTGAATGGGCGAAGAAACTGGATGGAAACATACGCCGAGAGATCTTCGACCGTTTTAATCTTCGATTTTAGGCTACTTCTTGTTTTATTCTCCTTCTCCGGGAGCAGCTCCCAATCAAATGGATCCAGGAACTTGTAGCCGTACGTTCTCATGATGTTGTTTAAGATCCGATAAATTCGGAGGTAGTCCGGCCGAGTATAATATCCCAGCTCGCGTAGGTGATTCGCTATCTCGAGCATTTGCACCGGACACTTGGCGAGCACTTTGGCGTCGGAGGTGCTTTGCTTCATCTTGCCGACGTCTTTCTTCTCGCGGAGTTGATGCCAGGGAAGAGGACCGCGCATCTCTGCCAGCACGTAAAGCATCGACCATAGATCATCCGGGCGTCCTTGTTCGCTTCGAGTATGTGTGTTTGCACTGCAGTACTTGACTGTTCCTCTGAAACACGTGAGATGAGTCAGGAAATGGATGAACAAATACCGAAAGAGAGTGTTCGCGCGTTCCTTTCGCATCACAACTTTTCCGTCTTCCACGATGATGTATTCACGAGCGAGACCGAAATCCAGAAGATGAACGATCTTCGCAGCTCTTCCGCTTCTTCCGAGAGCCAGATTTGCCGGCTTGATATCACGATGGATGTATCCGACCTCGTGAAGTTGCTTCAACCCGAACAGTACGTGAATGCCAAGGCGGACTTGCGTGGAATACGTAAATTCCTTGTTGCACTGACGAAAGACCTTCTCGACACTGTCGCCAAGCAAAGTCATCACCTGAAACCGTAAATCTCGTAAAGAATAAAATCCAAAGTTCAATACCATATAGCACCATCGATCCTTTTTCCCGGCATGAAGCAAATTAGCGACGTGCTTTCGACCGCTGAGTCGCCGGAGAATCTGCGCCTCGAGTTTCAGCACGCTTCCTCCAGCGACAAAGTTTGATTCCGCCTTCATGGCAGCTTTTGCCTTCGACTTGATGTCTTCGACCATGTAGACCGCGCCGCATCCACCTTCTCCGACCTTCGCGACAATCTAAAAAAATTAAAATACATTTTTGGTCGTCGATTGAAAGTTCCTAAAGTTCAATCAATCACTGACGACATAGGAGTGATCTTTACAAAATTGCTTACAATTGCTCGACAATGAAATCATTATTGTCTTGGAAACCTGAGTATTTACCTTCCATCGTTTGCCAATGAGCTTCCCAAGTCTCAACTCCACTGGACCCGGCTCATCCGCTTGCTGCGCCATCGGAAAGCGCTTTTGTCGATTGAAGCGACCGTTCGCGATTCACTGAAATGCGCAAAGTACAAAAGAATGACTGAAGCAGTCAAATGAAAGAACACTTGTCTGAATTGTTCCAGAGCATCCAAATCGCACATTCTGCACGTTTCAGACAGTCTAATCCCATCGTTGGTCACGCGGGCAACGCATAAAAGGAGCGACGGAGAGGAGATCGGCGTCAGTCGACCAACCAACCGACAACCGACAATGGGAGATCGCAGCGCCTACATGGCCCCGGAGGCTACACCAGCGGAGGACCCGGCGGCGGCGGATCCAGCAGCAACGGCGGCGGCGGCGGTGGAGGCTACGCCCGTGAAGACTACGCCTGGGGCGGCAGCAGCGGTGGCAGCAGCGGCGGATCCAGCGGTGGAAGCGACAGCGGAAACTCCGGAGTCACCAAACCCCGCACTGACGTCTCCTGCTACTTGGGACCCAAGTAAGAAGCTCCGCTCCTTCTGCTCCAACTCCACTCCACTCACCACTACTCCACTCGTCTAATCTTTGCATCTCGCTATGTATTGTCGATTATATGCTGTCACTAACTATAAAACAAGTCTTATTTATTTTCTACATTGTCTTCTTGTTTGTTTGGTTGCAATGACAAAACCTGTCGTCGGCCTCAACGTCAACAGTTTTTATTAATAACATAATAACCCCTTGGCAGAACAGCAACGACATCGGTGCCGTCGTCGACTGTTGAAAGCAAAATTTCGAAATGTTTATGCCGTACAACTATTCTTTAGCGCACTTCAAGCAGAATCCGGTGCTCCCGAAGGGAATGAAACTCCTGAATCCGGTTCAACGTCCTCCGGTGATGCTGCGAGAGGAGCAACTTGAGATCGACAAAAAGAAACTCGGCCAGGGAAACTACGCGGAGGTCGTCAAAGGCGTCTTCATCGACAAGGATGGTAGGAGAATGCTTGTTTCGCTCTGTAAGTCGTCATTTCGGATTTTGGATTGAGCAAACCGTACGAGGAGCTCAAGGACGCGACGACGGGAGTCAGATGGCGATTCCGTGGATGGCGCCGGAGACGCTGAGTCGCACGCCGCGGTTCTCGGTGAAGAGCGACGTCTACTCGTTCGGCGTTGTCGTCAACGAGTTGTACACGTTCGGTGAGAAGCCGTGGCCCGACCTCGACGTCGACTCAATCATCGCCGTCGTGCGGCAGGGAAGAAAAATGAAGCCGCCGGACAACATGACGGAGAACGTCCGAAACCTCATGAACGAGTGCTGGAGCAGGAAGCCTTCGGAACGACCGGATTTTGTCGTTGTTGTTCGTAAACTTCATCAGATCGTTGAGGAAGGAAAGGTGCGTGTGAAGCTCGTGGACTCTTCGGGGATGTCACGTGTCCATTTGCAGATTCCGGATCCTTCCGCCCGTTCTGTCGCGCATCTCGAAAATGTTCAACCGGTCGCTTTCAACCTGAATGACGAAACGGACTTTGAAGTCGTCGAGTACTCGTGCATCAGCGAAGACCGCGAAGAGGATTCTAGTTCGAGGCGTCGTCGCGGTCGCTTCAACGAGAAGGAACGCGATTCATCCGGCAGCACGCGGAGGAGGAAGTCGCAACGGAAACGCCCGGTCAACGATTCAGGACGCGCTAGCGCACAGCCTCCGCCGCTGCCTCCTCAGCCACAAGTTCTTTCTCCTCTCCCCGCAGCTCCAGGATCTTCTCAGAATAACGACTCAGATCAGGATGGGAACGTGTCGAAGGAAGACGTGAGTTAGTGGAATGAGTACCCCTCAGAAATCAATCGTTCAGGAAGAAGGTGACAGTTCCCAGGCAGGCACGAACTCGTGCCAGTGCCGCGCGTGCCACGCGCACTGGCTCAACTCGACGGAGGTATCGAAAATCGAGCTGTGATATTGTCTTCAGTTTTGTGATACGTAGTTTTTCCGTATAATTCCGTATGTTTCCGTATACTGTTTCCCAATTTTCCATTCCGGGAATGCTCGTGGACTCTTCGGGGACCGTCTCCGCGTTAGCGCAGCAGCGTGCAGACTTTTCGGAATCAGACTCGAGACACCCGCGAAACGCATAAAAGGAGCGACGGAGAGGAGATCGGCGTCAGTCGACCAACCAACCGACAACCGACAATGGGAGATCGCAGCGCCTACATGGCCCCCGGAGGCTACACCAGCGGAGGACCCGGCGGCGGAGGATCCAGCAGCAACGGCGGCGGCGGCGGTGGAGGCTACGCACGTGAAGACTACGCCTGGGGCGGCAGCAGCGGTGGCAGCAGCGGCCGGATCCAGCGGTGGAAGCGACAGCGGAAACTCCGGAGTCACCAAACCCCGCACTGACGTCTCCTGCTACCTGGGACCCAAGTAAGAAGCTCAGCTCCTTCTGCTCCAACTCCACTCCACTCACCACTACTCGCTCTGCATCGCATGTCTTGTCTTGTGTTTGATGTCTGATAAAGAATTCAACTAAACTCGCGTTTTTCTGTATTTTCCGCTCTCGTCCGGTCTCCAATGCGCAGCGCCTTTGCCGATGTGCATCATCTTTGTAAATGCACCAGAAAGTATCAGTCGTGCTTTCCTGGCTGATTGCGACACATTCTTCTCGTCATTCTCCTTTTCTACGCGCACTCGACCAGGCTGAATGAGTTGGATACCCGGGCTCGGGGAAGAGGAAGCCTGAATTTTAGTTTTTGTGTGATTCATGCCGATAAATTTTGCCCGCGATTTCGAAAATTCATCGAAATGCGGTTTGCGATCTGCTCACGTTGTTTCAAACAATTTCAGAAACGGGAAAACATCCTGAAAACAGGATTATACGAAGGCGCTTGATGGTTTGATACTCGATCTACAAGAATTGACAGTAGACCCACAGTATTCTCTTCACTTACCAGCTAAAGTGTGCCGCACTGGCTATGCAGATGGATAGAACGATTGGTAATGACTCGGATGATTGATTCCCGCTCAGCAATTGTCATCGTAGCAGCTCATTCGCGACAATGATGTTCCAGATCGGTCGACTAAACATGAAATTGAAATAGAGTTGATGCATTGATGCAGGAGAAGCCGAGAATTGGCGTTCGGTGGCTTCACGCAGCAGCTGCTCTGCGGTGATCTGCACCGCTGCGGGCTCCTTGTTCTTTGCTTTCAGGGCTTTGTGAGGCATGCTCGACATGTTTGACTCTGATTGTGTGATGAAGACACTCGATATATGCGGTTAAATAGGTTTGAAGCAATGCAATCCAACAGCTTCGTTTGACACCGACTCGCTAGACCGATCAACGCGCGCACCGTCGCGCACGCCTGATCGTCGAAGAGCTTCTACTCTCTGAAGATCTTCCATCAGCTTCGATTGACAACGTTCAATCCGTTAATTCGAGTAATGAACGTTGGTTACTGCAAGATCACGGCGGTACGCAGGATTGTGATCGAAAACAGAGATCTTCACCGTGCGCAAGTGTGGAACGTTGCAGACGTTCTCGCGATACGGTACATTGAGAGATCAGGCAAAATCCCTGAATTTCAGTCCCGACTGCTTCCGATCCGCAGTGACGATTGGCGACGTCCGCGATCATTCGAATTGTTTGCCACCGCTCCGGTGAAGTTTCATCTGCCTTCTGCTCCACAATGCAGTACGTCATCAACGCTCTCGTCAAGGTGAAGAACGCCAAGGCGACTCTCCACATCCCACTCTTCCCGGTCACCACCGCTGATGGCAGACGCCTCTTTGCGCTGATGCCGGTATGCACTCGCTGCTGCGTTGCGTTCATTTTCTTATTTCTTTTTCGTTTAGGTTTCCGACTCCACCAACCAACCCGCAGCTTCTCAGCACACCTTGTCTGCTCCCTCATCCGATGTCGAGCATTCCATCGATGAAGAATGGGGCTACAATGATCCTGTCGCTGACGACGACCACCATTTGAAGTGCGAGCAATCGCCTACTTCCTCTGAGGTAAGCTGCAAACCCGAGCTTAACCATTACATCATTCTTTTAGGCTGTCGATGCTGCTCCCTCATCCGATGTCGAGCATTCCATCGATGAAGAATGGGGCTATCAAGGCCATGTCGCTGTCAATGCTGCACAATCCGCTCCTTCATCCGATGTCGAGCATTCCATCGATGAAGAATGGGGCTATCAAGGCCATGTCGCTGTCAATGCTGCACAATCCGCTCCTTCATCCGATGTCGAGCATTCCATCGATGAAGAATGGGGCTATCAAAGCCATGTCGCTGGCGACGACCACCATTTGAAGTGCGAGCAATCGCCTTCTTTCTCTGAGGTTAGCTGCGAACTCCAATTCAACGTTCATTAAACTTTTTTCCAGATTGCCGATGAACGAATTCCTCAGTTGTCTCATGAGACTGTGAACTTAACGAATGACGCTCCCCAACAAACTGGACCTGGCAGCTCTTCGTCATCCACGGAAGCAGTTGACTCATACAAGTCCAAGACTGCCTCGAAGGCCACGAAGGAGTCTCACAAGTCCAAGTCCAGGACTGCCTCGAAGGCCACGAAGGAGTCTCACAAGTCAATCATGAGTGACAAGAACGTTTCCTGGAAGGTAAGCTTGAAAGTTAAACTCAATCGTTGCATCATTTAATTTTATTTCAGGATGCCAACGACGGAAATTCTTCTTTTTGGGAATCATCGAAGTCGAAGACTGCAACGAAGGAGTCTCTCAAGTCAACCATGAGTGACAAGAACGTTTCCTGGAAGCAGAAGCCGACCTTACCCGTCGATGTTAATGACTCGCGTTCCAACAACAGCTCGTCTGCCAGCGGACATTTTCCTTTTCGGATGGTAATTTATCAATTAATCGTTCTTGTTTATTTTATCTTTTTTTTATAGATTCCTCCTCATGCGAACCTCGTTGTGAAGAAGATGGCCGATGTCAACGTGATTCTCCTGGGCGAAAGCGGAGTTGGAAAGTCGACATGGATCAACTCAATTCTGAACTACCTCGGTCGCAGATCCTTCGATGATGCACTCAACAGGAAGAAACTGTTCACACCCTACAAGACTGTCATGGACCGAGGAAATAGGAAGCTTCTCGTTGACTATGAAACTTCGAAGATTCGTTACAAGCCGCGGTCCTACGCTTTCCAACGAAATGGCCATGTCTACCACTTTGTCGATGGACCCAGTGTTTCTACATCGTTCGGACCTTTGAAGGATCGCCGAAACATGGATCAGCTGCTCCAGGTGTTTGCTTCGTTCGACCACGTCAACGCAATCTGTTTCCTCATCGAAGCCGGCAGTCAGCAGCTTAGCGATGCTTTCCGCTTCTGCT
>MQUG01003902.1:0-48050 GCA_007213375.1 Steinernema feltiae | reverse complement strand
GGCCAAGTGCACTGCCACTTGGAGAGCGCATACGTGACGGAGACGTTGACAGATTTTCAAATTTAACGCAATTAACGGACTTTGCCAAGTGAAATACGTGCTTATAAGGATTCCAGACTGAGATACTGGGGATCTAGACGATCAAATCGCTGTTTTGGGAGTTTTCTAGCTTTAACAGCGACCTCTGAACTTCAATCCAGCTCCTTTAAAATTCAGATCGATGCGTTGTTTGCGTCGCCGCCGCAATTTCAATTCAATCCAGAGGAACTGAAATCGCATTAACCCAAATTTCTCGTTTCGCACTTTGAACCGCGTTCATTGAGTTACGCGAGCACGTCACTACCGTATACCCACAATGTCTGCTGCTTTCACCTCGCTCCGACAAAGACTTTTGCTCCAAAGCGTCGTTAATTCGAATTGCCCATTCGAGTACAATTAGCTCGCGCGAAAAACGACCTACGTCAATGAAACACAAAGTGCTGCAAATCGTCACGATTTTGGTAACTCGCGATTACAGTATGTGAATAGCGGAATAGAGGAGGAAGATTGAGATTTTGTGTCAAGCGGCCGCCGATCAGACACAAAAGATGTTTTTAAGTGAACAAAACTTGTTTTCATAAACAACGGAACTACGTTTTCAACCCACTCGCACGGAGAACGCAGCCCCACAAACACGTTCCGCTTACTCATTATTCGCCATCGACGTTCTTTGCTTCCGAATCTTTGCTCAAATCGTTCATGTGAAACCGGAAAATCGAAAATACGGTAGGCAACGCTGCATTCAAACCACTTATAAGAACGCTGTCTTGATAGATCTGCGCTAGCGTTTTTAAAAGCCTTGATTTGGTGCCTCAAACGACCACGAAACAGAGGGTTGTGATTGCATGATCGAACAACAAAACGCGTGGCGATAAGCGGTCAAAGTTGAAACTGTGAATAAACCGGGCTAGAACGCAGCCTAGGGCAGCCACAAATGCGTTCCATTTGCCGTTATTTGCTTCAATCGCGTCTTCAACTCCTTCACGTACAATTGTGATAGATACGGTAGACAGCGCAACGCCAAAACATCCCGTTTGAGCGTTTAAAAGCACCTGTATTTTCAATCAGCGCTCGTTAAACCCGTATGTTTTGTTTAAATCAACATGCGCCGCAAGCCTTCATTTGGGCCTCGAACGGTCAGGAAGTAGAGAATAGTGACTGCTCGTCGATAGATGAAAAGCGCATGCCGCTAACATTTGACCCTGAAAATCCACCTTTTCGGCTTTTCGGTTTTGTGATAACGACGTCACAACCTTCAAATCCACAAAATCTTTTTCTTCTGCAAAAAAAAATCATTTTCACTCCCCTGACACCGTGATTGTGCCACGTCCTCACTTCTATTGTACGCGGACCTACAATTGAAACTAACATTTGACTCTTGCCGCTCTAAAAATAGACTTGTTTGCAATGTTTCATACTTAATCGACGACGTCAACAAAAAGGTCGTTTCCCAGCAAAAGTCCAGGTTTTTACGTCAAATTCGACTCATTTGCGCTCACAAACAAGCGAGCGAAACATGGACAATTTCGATGGGAAAGTGCGTCAAATGAAATCACACGGCATTTCACGAACGAAAAGTGGAAGGGAAAAGGTCATTCGAGCAAAAAACGACGCTCGTTTTGTGTAATGTACCGCTTTTTACTCTCAAATCCTTAATTCACGTTACCGTATCCGCAGAAAAACGAAATACAAAATCGAAATCGCCGCAGTTTGTAAAGAGAATACAAATTGCAGTTGAGAAAGTCACAAATCGTGCTTCTAAGACTGCGACACGAGGCTACGATAAGCGTTCAGAATCCACGGTTACAGTAGGATTGAGCTTACACTCATGCGTCACGTGTTGTTTTCGTTGCGTCCGGTCTTGAACGGAAATTCTCCAAGAATATACGCGTAATTGGTCCGCATTTCCAGGTCGAAATGTCGCACGACCTTGTCGCAATGAGAGAGACACCGCTTCCGTTGAAAGCCTCAAAGATAGCCCAAGTGTGACATGTTTCCTGGAAGCTGAACATGAGAGCTTTGGAATTGACGTCGAAGCGCACGAGTTTCGAAGATCAAAAGACCGCTGCGGGTGCAACTACCAATATGTGACGAAATCGTTTTAACGACTCGATTCTGCAGTCAGCGGTCAGCGCACTGGCCTCATCCTAACTCATTCCGCACTAAATTTAGCGTCTCGGGCATCAGAGGTTAGCGTCTAACCAATTGAGAGTATTATTGAGAGTTGGGTTCTCTGCGTGGGTTCACAATCCCTCGATTGGAGCTCCGTTGTATTCGCTTTCTCCGAAAAACAGATGATCCGCTTGGCTTTTGAAGACTGAAGAATGCAGGAGGATTGCAGAAGGATTAGACTGAACTCCTCGGCAGCGCCAGAACTGAGTAGGCTGATCGCTCACGCGCAGGCAAACAAAGCATCTTTCTTGCGGGGATTCCAGGATTGCGAGGATTTGTTTGTAAAGGAAGCAACGGCCAGCGAAAGCGGCGTTTTTTGTTGTTTTGCTACAGTCAGTAATCGCTTGAGTGAGCAAAGATGAGAGTCAAACACCATCGTGTAAGCTCAAATTTAGTAACTGCGGCGACAAGTCTTGCGATCCGGTCCGTAGTAGACCGAAATCAAAGCATTAGATCATTGCAATGGACTAACGATACCGTAACCGGAGTCGTTCATCCTACGAAAAAGCCTTGTTCAGATTTAGCCTACGAAAAACCAATATTTAGAGAACCTCAGAATGTGATTCATTTCAAAATCTACGTGTGTGTCGCGTGATCACAATGCTATGCAAGTACCTGATTGAGGCAGCACATCCTGAGCGTTCTAATCGTCAGTAATCGTCAGAATTGACTCAAAAATGAGCTAAAATCTGCTGTTTGCTGCTTACGACACTGAGACTCATCATGAGCGCTGTTTTTTGACGCTCTAATTGCGTCACTTGGATTACACTTTCCATTTCTGGTCGCAATTTTACGTCAAAAACTGTCACAGATCTAATCTCCACTAGCGACGATGGCTGTTTTCTGTGTGTGCAAGTCGACGTGTGTGTCCTTTCCCAAGCTGAACGGATCAAATCACAACAACCTCCAAAGATAGAATTAGAAGCTGTAAAAGTGGCATTTCCCACGGAAAGTGTAACAAACAAGGTTAAGATGTCACAATCGACGACATTCCTAGAACCACGCACGCATCAAACAATCAGTGGATAATTCAGTTTTCTCAGATTTGACCTGAAAACTCGGTGATTCGATGTAAACAATCCACCTACCTCTTTACTCCGCAATCACGCAATCGGTTCAATGGTTCCCACGCAAATAACCCACATTAAGTGCACGATGAAGGAAGGGCTCTCACAGTGCATTAGATCACCGCATTAGAGTTAAAATTAAATGAGTGCGATTGATGACGAACGACTTTACGCATATCAAAATAGGAATATCGAATTTGGTGACGCGAATTACTGATCGAAAACAAAAAGACCTCACAGTGCGTCTAGAGCTAATTTGAAACAGATTTTGGACCAGCGTCTATTGTTCTTACAGCGTAGGTTCGACTCAAACACAGAACTGACTCCTCGGTTTGTGGCATGAACGACTCACAAATTGAGTAAATTTGCCTCTTTTGTGCGTTTAACAGTGAACTGCTAGATTTGGATAGAAAATAACGAGAACAGCGAGAAAAATTATTAAAAAGCTCGTAATTCGACAATCGCACCGGCTCGATAAATAGGTGGCTTACCGAGCCGAGCCGAGCCTGGTCAATACCCACTTTCTAAAGGAGCCGAGCCACGAGCCCGTTGGCTCTACTACCGGCTCGTCGGCTTCACTGTCGGATAGTAAAAGTTCAGCTTTCGCTTTGCTTTGTGTGTGGTCTAAAGATGCTGAAAACTCTAAAGTTTAAATAGACACAATCTTCCCTAGTCCAAGAATTGACTTTGCTTTTTACATCGATTATTGGGCCTTTCGTTATTACAAAGTTCCAACGCATCCGAGACGGTTAAGCCCATCCTCAATCAGTCCTTTCCCGCCAAGCTATTTTCAGAATTTGCCGCCGCCAGTTACTCTCTGATCTCTTTCGGGTTTGCAACGAACGCCGCCAAGCGACCGTCGACCGCCGCTAGCAATCGGCGCTTTAATCGCCTCAATTATTCGTTGCAGAAAGTGCCGCAAACTCGATTTTCCATTTGCGGCATCGTAAAGTTACACATTTGAAGTGCGTTTGCAACATTGCGAAGGCGATGACGTCGGCCGCGTGCTGTCTGTTGGACACATTCTTCTCATTTAGCGATTAGCGCTGAAAGGGGAGAAGAGCTTGATTTTTTAGACATTGGGCTCGGTTTTCGTTTAATCTCAAGCCAAATCGTACACCGCCAATCTCAATTTCTCATTATCTCAACGTTGGAACAGCAGCCAAAGCAAAGTTGTAAGCGCGTACAGCGATTTTGACAAGGATCGAACACAGTTTGATGGACCCTGTATTGTGTGGCTACAACGGTGGCCAAGAGCTCCGCAAATGACATCATCCAGAATCAAGTTCCGCTCAAATCAGAACGAGATTTGAACCCCGCGCTGACCTTTAAACGCCAGCTAACAGAAGATTTGTGGCTGAAAACATGTTTTCTTCAATTTTTTGAATCTCTACGCTGTGTGAGTCACTCGTTTCCACATTTCTGTTTTCACTTTTTTCAGATTTTTTTCACAGATTCACACATTTCAAGGGACCCAAAAGTAGTCTAGTTTGTGGGCGCCGCAATAGTGATTGCGATTTAAAGCTACAGCAGCAACAATAGCAATAGCGACTGTACGACGTCCGTTTTTGCATTCTAGGGGGTCTAATAGCTAGCAATCACTCAGAAATTGTGACAATTGGGATGCAGGATTTGAGGAATATTACCGAAGCAGGACGATTGGGTGCCGCCGTTTGAGTGCCAGGACGGGACCATCGGGCGTCTGCGCAAGTGTAGTCTTTTCGTTGCTGGCTTTGTAAGGATGGCTTCGTAGAGACTGCGTAACGAAAGCCAAGCGTAGGCTGACTGCCTTAGGCTTTTAGTCTAGTTTTCTGATTTACTAGGCTTCGAGGGGAGCAGAGAGCTAAGTACCGGGTTGCATATCTCACACCGCTTTGACCTACAACGCAAACAGCTACATTTGGTCAGGCGTCCAATGGTCACGGACCGTAATATTGCACAGTACAACGTGCGTTTTGGCTAATGCTCTAATTTCGCTTCTTGGGCCAAGCAGCTCAAGTATGAGATAGGTTGCCCGCTGAGATGACAAGTCAGTAGGCTACTAAACTCTGTCAGTCAACAACTGTGATTTGCCGCTTACAAACTGCGTATACTGTAGAACACGACATCAATTTTCGCATCAACAGCTGCTAGCGTTGTTCTACCGTAGACGTGTTTATCCCCAACAACCACAACTGATTCATCGCCATGTGCAAAACCGCAAACCAGAATGAATGAATGAATGAGTGTTTACGGTTGAAAAACACAAATTTGAAATTTGGGATTCTGACACGAAACAAAGTTACAATTTGTGAACGGAATTGTATCAACAACGCGAGCACTTTGAGGCGCGTGAGTCACGTGGAGACAAACTGGAAAGATGAAAACAATTCAAAGAGTTTGGGAATTGGGAAACGAGGGAGGCCGCAAATCTACAGTGAGCAGAGGAGAAGTGAAAACTCCTGGAGTTAAGCATGGTTTTTTATTTTAATGCTACTGAAACATTAAGCCGGGGCGTCAAACATTCTTCCGTCTCCGTTGTTTATCGTTTTTTGTTCAGATCGATTTCTTGCGGATTACGGTAACAAAATGACACTAGAAGTGAGAAGCGGATTCTCCATAAAATTCTGCGTTTCATCGTCCGTCGTCGTTGTTGATTGATAACGCTTGTTACTCGCTTGTTCAGTTCTAAAAGTGTGCAAAGAAGACCTACAGTTGCTCTATTCTCTCTTCCAGTAACATTTTGGACTTTAATCTCCTCTGTCTCTCTGCAATACTTGTGCCCACGGCTGAAGCCTTTTATTTTAGCAAATGTGAAAATCGGAGCTTTTCAGTGACTTTGAAGGTTTCCGTGCAAATCGCCAGAGTTGTTCTTGTTTTGATATTTGCGGATAGGAGGGAACTTCATTACGTACTTACCAAAACTGGAAAAAGCGCGGCCTACAGAAAAAGCCCTGACCCGGTAATCAAAGCCAAAAATCACTCATATATACGTGATTTTTAGTGTGGAAAATCAACAAAAAGTGTTGCATGACATTATCTTAGCTTTAGCCTAGTTTTCTTGGTTTTGTAGACAGCTACGAGCTAACAGTGTCAGGTTGCATACCTGACAGTTCACTGGACTACGTACAGACAAGTGCATTTGGTCAGGTGGTGCTAAACAGACCGCTTGCTTCATATAGTGAGATTTACAGCGATACTGTAGGCGTATGTCAGGTCATCATAAAGAGCAGAGAAACAAAATCTCAAATTCTCTCATTTTGCGGTGGGCGCAAACAGTGTCTTCCATGACGAGTCCTACAACGACTAGCTGGCATACAATGCGCCTCTGAGCCGATCAATGATAGGTAAAGTGTTCTCACTTCACTTGGCGATTTCTTTAGAAAAGAACAACTTTAGAGTCGACTTAAGAATTTGGAATTAAGCTCACCGTGGCATCTTCTGAAATGTCAGCGATTTCCTGCACGAAAAGCGATCTCTGAACTTCAGTTCAAGTCCTTTGTAACTCAATTATCCGTGTTGTTCGCTTCGCCACCGCGATTCCGTTCGCGTCGCATTCCAATCAACCCACAATCGCATTACCCCAATCGCGCATTTCCCGTCGCTTTGTACTTGGAACCGCGTTTATTCGTTTACGTTGTGCACGTCACTACCGTATACCCGCAGTGCGTTGTGAAACGCGCAAAAGTAACCGAAAATCACGTAGCGACTGCGCGCGTCAGCAAACGCTAAATCCTGTTATTAACAGCAGGAAATCGACCCGAATTAGGAAGTTGAGGTCTCTAATAGCAGACCAGCGATTGGATTACCGTAGTCGGTCGCATAACTTCCGCATCGATTGTTCAGAGCTGCAAGAGGCGCTATTTTTGGATTGTTTGTGCGCGAGCGAGTTGCTGACGCCCCAATTTGTTTGTTTTGATGAGGCGAGCAGACGTGAAAGGCTCAGAGATACGCGAATAGGAGCCTCAAGGACAGAGGGATGGATCGGTGTCAGTACGGCGGTCAATTCAGAGCGCTCTCTTATCTTATGAACGAATTAACGCATTTTTGAAGCAAAAACAGGTTGATTTTGGGGATAAATACGACTCGAAAATGGGCAAAGCTGCTTCATCATGAAACCACTGGTTCTATGACCTGCTAAGACTATGTGCTAGCTCAGATTTTGTATCTTAACGAGCTCAATGACTCCTGTAATGCCAGTTTACGCCTAACAGCAATGGCTGCGTGTGTGGCATCGCCAATAAACAATTTTTTATTTTTCAGTGTTATTTTTTGTAGTTTTTAGGGTTTGGCTGACGCCTCAATTTGCGTTTATGTTCATAATTCTGAGCGATCAGACCAGAAAAAACGAGAACCAGAAATCTCTCTCTACTTCTAGACCAATTGCGGCAAAAAGCGGATTGTGAAGTTGATTAATACCGATGTTAATCGCGCGTTAATTCGCTGTTTTCGACGTCTGATTGAAAATTTTCATCTTTGATACTTTAAAATGCCCCCAGATGTGAGAAGAGGACAACAAGTGCGTCACTAATGCCTTTAAATCGCTTTTTGCGGAGAAAATTTGCGCAGAAAGCCAAAAAACGGCACTTGTTGGACAGCTACACACGCAAAGCGCTGTAATGACGACAGTAAATTCCAAAAAGCAGACAAATTGGTTATCACTGAGCAGAGGCGCAACTGCAGTGCAACGCACGATGACTTACCTTCAGTTTCCATTGGATGACAGACGAAACAGTGATGCTAACAGGACCCGTCGAGCTGACAATGACCTGAAGGGGTTTAGAATCATGCCTTACAGTTTGACTGCCTCAACTGAATGCTCTGTGGTTGCGATCACTGAGGAATCGTCCTTGCATTGTGGCTCTTCTTGGCTCGTAACCGCTGCTTTCTGTAAGAAATTGAATTTGTGCTCTGTAGACTAGCGGAATTTGTAAAAATAAATTTCAAAAGTGACAAACACGCGTATCAAAGACATAAACGAAGCCGAGCTTTAATTGACTGACAAATGAATTTACATGAAATCAAAGGGCTCTTTTTGATATTGCAGAAGGCCGCTCGTTCTGAATTTGGACGTCGCCTCACCGGTCTTACAGACACGAATTGATGAAAGCAATTTTTGGAGTATGGTATGTCAAAGCCTATAGCAGCATCCTTTGGTTTTTTCAAATTGCTGTTTTTGACGCGACAAAATGACCGCATTCCTCATTATTCATAGCCCAGCAGCATCAATTCCAACCCGACTCATTCCAGCAATCAACCTCAAAACATCTAATTTCGGGTTCGCCGCGATTATGTGTCACTTTGAGTGTCTGCAGGTTCCCAGAACGCCTCGGGCGCTAAATGCAATTTGGAGGTTCGCTTACGTAACGCGACTTGTTTTGCAACCCGGCGAAACAGCGACTTCCAAGAAGCGCACGCATCCAAGAATAGCCGCGTTCGCCTCAAGGACGCGCCTCAGGGCGACAATTGGCGGTTTGGCGGCAAAGGGAACGCGAGAGCGGCCATTAGCCCGGGTAGCAATTCGGAGCGAAAATAGAATCGCGCGCGCGAGTTGATGATACGGTAATTAGATGTGCAATCGATGACCTTTGAGCGCTTTCGTCATTCGACTCGTTTCCGGAATGTCGCAGCGAACGCGAGGGGATGAGTGCGGCGACGTAGAACAGAGATCGAAGAACGACGCGGAAGATGCGGCGCGGCGGAGACGTCAACAACAAGTGAGGTCTGCGAGGGAGAGGAAGGGGAAGCGGAGAGCTTTTGATGATTTTTGACCAGAAGAACTGAGAGAACGTGGACAGGGTGAGAAGTGCTGAGATCCACGAACCGGAACGATATTATATGGGCATCGAGAGGCTCGATGATCGATTTACGAATCGTCGATTCGCTAAGGAGCCAGCCGTCTCAATATTTACTAAAGTTACGTAAATTTGTCCTCGTTTGTGCGTATGACAGTTTAACTGTTCTATTAGGCTAAAAAAATAATGAAACAGCGAGATAGCGAGCGTATTTTGCGAGATTGCACCGGCTCAATAACATACTTACTTACCAGCCACGAGCCGGCTCGCTGGTCGAATGTCAAAGCAAGCCGAGCCACAAGCCGGCCGGCTCGAATTTCCGGCGCATCGGTTTCACTGACTGCTTTCACTGTCCTTTTTGAGAATCTGCGAATCTCAGTGAGCACAAACCACGACAAAGCTGCTCGTTTGTGGTCCTTTTTGGGCTGCTCCGTGTGTTTTTGACGTCTGAGCGCTGCTCCAAATGGAATACTCTTGGCAACGTGCAATGTTGAATCGACAAATACAATGCATGAACAGAAGGTTGCGAAGCAACGCAACCCAGTTTAAGAGTACCGCTTGCTCCAGATGAAGCAGAGTGTTTTTTGATTATTTTTGACCAGATTTAACGGAATTAACGGAATGAGAAGAACTGAGAACGAACCAGGACAACTTAAAGACCGAATTTACGAAGAAATGGGAATCTCAGGAAGCAACTAAAATATCAGGAGTCACTTTCCACGACATGACGTTCCACGTCTGTGGTTCATTTTGAGCAGTCCCATAGTACCGATGCCATGCAATTCTGAGTGGGTCAAGCTGCTCCGCAAATGCTGATCACCAAGTTTTAAACCCACGTCTTGCCCACAACTTGAGACAACGTGGCGCCAAATAGCAACAAGTTTTTAGGCTTCGCTCTCTTCGCTTTCTGGTTTATAATCAGTTTTTGAGCATTTTGGGATCTGGAAACAGGGCCTAAAATCTTACGGTTCGTGCTTTGGACACCAGTCGGTCCTTAAATGCCTGACTCAAATCCCTGCAAATGGTGATCAGAGCCATCTACTGATGTTGTCTGGTGCACATTTTCCTGCAAAACTACCGTACTGCTTTAACACCAAAAATCGGTGTCGCCGTAGCGCGGAACAAAAGAAATGTAGCTTTTCAGTGAGTAACTCGCCGGTTTCCTTCTATTTTCGGAGAATTTGTGCGAAAACGGTAAACACAATTTGTACGCGTTGATTTCGTGCAGATTTGCACGATCGGAGACTTGACAAACCAATGCTGGAGCACAGTCCCACTAGCTATGTCAGGGACTGCGTTTTGGTGTTTGCCAGTCAGCTCATGCGCTTCACAAACAATCAGAAAGTCGTCCAGCAAGACGGTTTTCGCATAAAAAGTGGCCGGAAAACGCAAAATTCACAATTCCGCACAAGTTTCACCAAACTCTCCTACAATCGTTCACGCAGAGGCTCCAAAGTAAGCTAATCAAGTTAAAGGTCAGTTGAAACAAAGAGTTCCACTCCAATTTTTGCTGCAGAGTACATTACTGGAACGGAATTGTGCTTTTTGGCCGAATTTTGCGCACAAATTCTTGCCAGAGATCGGAGTTCAGGCACGAACTGCCACAATCGCAGAGGCTGCCATGAGGCGAATTCTAGAGGGGGGAAATCAAGATTAGCAAAGCGAATTTAGATGATCGTAGGAGCGAGTATCCTGAAACAAGGCCAATCCGTGTCCAACGATCATTCAGGGGAGAAAGCAGAAAACAAGACGATGACGGGTAAACAGATGAAATGAACTCAAATTTTGAGAATTTCCCTGTTGAAATTCGATTTCGCCATCTGCTAAGCGACCATCGACCACAAACGGAAACACCGAATTGCGAAAATGCATTTTGATTTCGCAATTCTCAGAATTTCAGTTCTCGCTGTCTTCGCGTCTCCTCTTAATCTCCGTGTCGTTTTCATGGAAGAGAGAGCCACCATGTTCCACTATTTTGATGCCAAATGCGTGTAACTTATGTTCACAGTATTTCCGCGTCTTTTCCGGTTGAATTCTTTCAGTTTTCGGCAGTGGGACGCCAATTGCGACTTTTTGGCAATATCGCTGGTGAAATCAGATTTAGGGCGAAAGCTTAAATTTGAAACTTTAACTTCAAACTTACAAAATCTTGGAAAAGATTGGTCTGGTCTAGACTGAACCATAACAGCACGTTTGTTATTCGAGAAAGGATGAAAAATAACCGAAAACTCCAGAGTCTGTCGGCAATTGACAATCCCAGTTGGTGTTCGGTGTCTTTATAGAACCAACTAGCCGCTCACCTGTGTTTCTTGTGGTTTTCTAACGATCATGCCATCTGAATAACTCAAAAAAGCCGAATATACGGTAAGTTTCAATAATAGATGCCAGAGTATCCTGCACAGGCGATCGCAAGGCCGATACCAGGAGATTTCTAGGTTAAATTCTTGCAAAAAATCTGACAGTTATTGGAATGCTATCCGTGTCACTTCAACTCAAAGATTTTTGAGCCAAGCATTGATTTCCTTAACCTTTGATAACCTTTGATTTCCATTATTTTAAACCTCCGTTTCATGATCAGCCCAGCCCGCCTAACAGTCTGTCACTTCTTCATTTTACAGACCAAAGCGCACAGCAGCCCATCCCCGCCAATTAACTTCCCGAGCGTCATTGCAAATCTCCGGGGAACGGGCACCTGACACCACGTAGGGTCTATTTTTACGCGAAGCTCCCCGCCGAACTATGAACGATTTCGCATTCCCCTCAACTGACCACACAGCAACATTGCATCATCGCTTTCTGCACCACAGATTGAGGACGTTGTTTTCGCTTGTACGCGTTCGCAAAGGATTGAGCGGCGTGATTCACGTGAGATTAAACGTAAACCGATAATCCGGAACTGTGGAGAGCAAATGCCAGCGGCGCATTGTTTAACAAAAAGCAAAAGTCTTAAAGGATTTGGGCACCAATCGCCATCGTGTGTTGCTGTGTGGGGTTGGCGGATTGAAGAGGAGGCTCAAGGAGGATCAAGGGATCTGCAGGGGCGCGCGGAAATCGTTCTCGTGACGAATTTAAGACGATCGTACGGAGAACGTAAGCTAAGCTGCTCAGATATGAGGGTTGACGTGTTGTAGAGAATGAGAGGGAGAGTCTACAACCAGAGATCGCTGGTCTACCGCGAGCGCATTACAGGCGAACATAGGCGCAATTTCGTTGTCACCCCATGAGTAGGGGCATTCGAGGAGAAGATAGTCGAGTCCGTATTTGTTTCAATCATGTCGCCAAGCTCGAAGCAAGCAGTTTCAAGCGATCTAGTCTACTTGGAACTTCAGCTAGACTAGATTCACTGTCAAATATCAATTTCACCCTTCTTTAGAAGGCCATCCATCCGACTGAACGTCCGACGTGATAATTGAAGTCTAGTCAAGCTTAAAAGTGCTTGAATCATGATTTGCCGCTAGATTCAAAGCACAATAACGTCTCGATGATAAAGAGTGCCACCAATAACGCTCAAATCACCTTACAAATCTGACAATTTGAAGATTACTGCTTAAGTGTCCGTGTCAGCTGAGCTGTGCGTTGTTGAACACATTCTGCATCACACAGATAGTGTTTTCTCTGTCAATTTGACCGCAAGCCGGTTCCTTGACGTCACCTCAAACAGAGAACATTTCAATTATCAGGTCGGACGCTTCAGCCGACCGACTGACGCTTCCAAAAAAAGAGCGAAATTGACATTTTGATTGACACGCGACGTCCTCCGCAAGTTCGGAATGTTGCGAACGGCGAGAGAAAGCGTGCGTGGGGCTAACGAGCGTGTCGGAATGCCAAATATTTAAAGAACATTTCAATTCAACAGATTTTAGTGTTCAAAATCAAAACGCCGTTTTAGTGAAATTCAACTCTACGCAGGGCATCCAGGCATCCAAAACCGAGGCTTGCGTGATGCCCGATCAAACGCCTAGAACCACAAATAGCTGAGTACCAAAATCACAAAGAGAAAACAACTCGGAAACGCGCGTTCTCGGGAACGGAAACATTCACAATTCAAAAGTACATTTTGTCTCAAATTGTCGTTTTAAAAACCTTTCATTAAGGTTCGCGGTTGTTTTCGCTCCAAACGCAGTCTTTTGGAGTGGTCTTCTGTGACCCGAACGTTGTTTTTTCGACATTTAAACACTGAGGATTCCAGGAATTTGAGAATTGTTGGGTCTTGACTAGTCAAATGGCTACGGTATCAGGTGGGAAATAGACCTAATGGTGTTCACAACTCTGTTTTCAACATTTTTGAGCATTTGCTCTCCTGGGCGACGCAGATTTGGAGCAGATAGAACGGCAGAGGTCAACGCACAGCGTGTGCTACTTCAGGCTCCTACCGTAGTTGTCGACTGATTTGTGTAATACCTCAGAATTGATCTCAAAACGCAGTGAAAGCTGTTTCACGACCAGCAACGCTCTAAACTTTGCGCTTTGTGGGCTGAAAATAGAAACAATGTGCATAAACAGGAAGGAAATTCGAAAAAATGGCATTACGCAATAACGCAGATGTTTACAACTCTCCTGTCGTAGTTTGTGACCGTTTCACCGATAAATCTCAACAGTTTTCACTTGAATGTTCACATTTTCGCTTTCACTTCACTTGATGCTTTGATCTACGCATTGTGATGTAACTGTGACCAAATTTGAGCCTCGTTGCAGTTGTACAGTACTCGTTTGGTCACTCTTGTCTATTTATTGGATTGGTTGACTTTGGTTAACCGTTTTGGGATTGTGTGGAACCATTTTCAACCTTTAACAAAAAGATTTGGTCATTCCAGAACAGCAAACGATGATTTTTAGATGCGAATTCGCCCTATCGATCTCTCATTTCGATTTTGATGCGTGTGCATGTCCTAAACCTGAATCTCCTGTGCTTCAATTGCCGTGCTGTGGAACTGTGCCGCAGCCGTCTTAACTGTCGTTAAAAGGTTATAAAATTGCTGCCCACAAGCCAAAATGCCAAAGAAATTCGAGAAAAAATCGATCATGCGTTAAAAATAACTTGTGGGTCTCGACGCGATAATCGTGCGCGCAAAAGTCTAAAGTTACAGTGCAGTCGTTTTTTTAAGTCTGGAAATACGTTAAAAGATGGAAATTGGGAAAGTGCAACTCAATTCGGACGCGCGGTACGATAAACGCGTGTGTGCCTTGCTTTGATGCGCTTAACCGACGCGTTGAGCGTCAATCCAAGAGCAAATCTCTGCATAATCGACCAAGTTTTTTAGTTGAAAATCGAAAAAACCTACATTTCATCCTTTCCTTCTGGTCGCATCGTTTACCATCGAACCAAGAGGACATTCAAAGCGGTGCGATCTGAAAAATGAAAATTGTTATAGGCGCGCGCGCTACCTACGATATTCGCGTGTGATTTGCGCGCGCGTTCGCTGTCGTTTAGCCAAACTTTCTGTCTATATTGTGTTGTTCACTAAGATCGATTGTATGCAGGAAGATCTCAAGCTGGCAAAATTGCCCAATTTGCTCTGTGCAGCCTGGCAAACTGCGTTTAGCCTAAGCCAAACGCGTTTCTAACCCAAACTGTTGCCTAACTCAAAAAAACTTTTAGCTGGAATCTTTTACCTTTTTACCAATAACCATTGTGAATGCACCGATCAACTTTTACCTGGGATGTTTGGGACCTTTTTGCTGAGGAAAGAATGCGCCAATTATCAATTATCAATAGGAGAGTTAGATTTTGCCGCTATTGCCTACAAGTGCTGCAAATGTGCATGTGTATAGATTCCTCAAATAGGCGCTAAGTTGCCAGTTTCGAGGCGCGGACATTTACATACAGTACTGCAAGTGTGAACAACAACATCAAAGTTTTTGGTACTTCTGTAAATCGCTTGCTTCACAAGACTTTTTGACTTTTTCTATGACGATTTGATCGCCATTCGCCGAAAATTCCAATTTCTGTGTTATGAACAACGCAGCGGAGGTAGATTTAGATATTAAACCGCAAAGAAAAGGTAATCGGCCTAATATGGGATGCCTAGTTATATGCGTGATACGTGATACGGAGAAGGGCGTCTAAATTCGAACCTGTGACATTAATGGAGCATTTTGAAAGTCGAATTTTATCAAAAACCTGAGCCAAGATGGACGGTCGCGCTAAGCACAGTGAGGAGCTCTTCTGCACAGTTGTGCATTTCTGCGTCCTTCCCGATCCTGCCACGGTCTAGAACGCACTCTGATTGAGGGATATTGATCGCATGTTCATCAGGCAACAAATCAAAGTCGACGTTCGCGGTAATCTTCGTCGATTGATCCTCAAAATTCTCCTTTTCGCGTCCTCAAATTTGGAATTTTCTCAAAAACTGGCGCCAACCACCAGATGCGCGTCACTTCCTAATTGGCTACGGTAATCCTATACGGTAGCCGCCTAGTCACTGTTTGTTTTTCCGTGCAGTCTGCGTCACCGTCCAATCCCGCTCGTTCCGGCACCAAACAACTCATCTGTTTTGTAGGCTTACGGTGGTCGCGGCGGCCGGGAAAACGCGAAACAAACAGGTGTTCGCGCCTAACAAAATGATGTGAAGCGGCGGTGGCCGGCGCTGAGTCACCGCGCCGGCGAAATTAATTGATTTTGGGGCACCTGCGGAGAACATAACAAGATTGTTGCCGTTTGCTCGCAGAACGCCGCGCGCAAGCGACCGGGGATCAAGCATGGTGTGCAAGCGTGATGGGAAGAGAGCCGAGTGCAGTGAGAGCACAAAGATTAAGGACGGAAGAGATGCGGACTTTCTAAATTTTTGGAATGTTTGGAAGCATGGGACACTCACAATCAGTGTGGTAGTCGATTGATACAGAAACAGCGATTTGGTAGGCTCAGAGAAACCACGAGCCGGCCCGCTCAATTCACGGCTCGTCAGCTTCACTGGGAACACAACGTTATGGTCAAAAACCATAGATTTATTGACGGAAAGCTCTGACCGCTCCGCAGCCAATCAGAGTCCGTCCTAGACCAATCCTTGATCAGGAAGCCCAAAAGGTGCAAAATCACGCAAAAATGCCCGTCTGTACAGATTGAATCTTCATTTCGCTCGGCGCGACCATCTATCTTGGCTCAAGCTTCGCTAAAATCAATCAAAGTCATGCACAATCGTCTGCATTCTCGCTGTTTCTGGCTTTGATCCGGCTGGAAAAGCTCTGGAGAATGCTAAAATGGCTAAAATAACGACAGAATCGGCAATTGTCAGCAAAAATGGCCCAAAAGATGGAAAATTCCTAAGATGAAAAATCGAGAAGATGAGCTATAAACGCTGTCGTTGGCGCTGAATTCAAAGAGAGCTTCCTACACGATGGCACGGATCAATCTGCTCAAAATCAAAAGAGCTTTCAGGACAGCAAATTCTATGGTACGGGGTTCGGATTTAACTCGTTCATTTCCATTTCGAGAATGAAGATGATTTTCCATTTTCTCATTTTCATTCGAAACTCGCTCGCTCCTACGCTTACTTCCCACCACTTGGACTATTTCGGGCCAGAGCACGTATTGTTTACAAAAAGCGCTCACTTCCTGTTCTCTGATTCGTCCAAAGTCCACAAATTATGAACTGGTGGAGTGAACACCTTTTGGACTTTGCAGTTTTCACGTTCTCTGCACACGCGTTCGCACTATGAAATCACTACCGTGTCCTTTCTGTCGTGCACATGCACTCCTAAACGTCGCAAAAGAACAAAATGATCAGCGATCAGGCCATTTTCAATCGTTTTCTGCCGCATTTTTGGGGCATTTTGAAGCCGCTGATCTGTCAATCTGCAACTGTGTCATCTCTAACAGCCAGCGTGACTGCTTCACAACTACAAGAAAGCGTAGTCCCACTTTCCGATTCTCGCTAAATGCAAAAATCCACAATTTTCAACTCAAAATCAAATAAGTAGTCTTTCCTAATTCCCCCGAATCTCCGCTATAATCCACAAGTAGATTCTTTGGTTTCCCAATTGTGAGTGAACCTCGTGTGAACCTCCGCCAATCACCGCCTTTGTTTAGAGACACAAAGAAATGGAAATTTGACTAAAACCCCCAAGTTCTAATGAGCGCCGCCGCGATACGATAGGACTCGAAAGTCACTTTCCAGATACCAGCGATTAGCGAAGCTTGAAAACACGGTATAGGAAAAACAGCAAGTTTAGGTACATTTTGCATCTTATGGTGGCCATAAATTGTATTTAATCAAAATTGAAAGTTCAATAGTGGAGGAATTGAATAAACGCGCCAAACAGCGCGCCCATGCAGCACACCGAGGAGCAGATGCTCCAGAAATCAAACAAACAAAATGTTTGATCAATTTTGAACACGAAATTGTCATAAAATGACGCACGCAATCGAAGCGATCTCCTTGGTTTTCCAACTCAAAAACGTCTGCTTCTGAGAATCGCTTTTTAAGAATGCAACCAAAAAATCCCCTTGGTTTCACGGAGGCATCGCATAGCGAAACAGCTGAATTAGACGCGTGACCACAATCTATTTTTGGTCTTCTTGTGTTTGATTATTCACCTACACACGATTCAAACGTTGAAACCTTTCAGCACCTGTTCTGTGCTCGTCAGAATAACGTAAGACGAAGGTTTAAGTGATGAGAATTAAATCTTACAAAGATGGTCAATTTCTTTCCCGCTTGTTAGTGCCTCTTTGTAAATATTGTGAGCTAATGGCTGAAATCTTCAGAAATCTTGAAAAGCAACCGCTGATTTTGTCAATTCTACTTTTGATGCTCTGCTAATGGCTACGATTCAGCTCTTTGATTTTGATTTCGTTCACATTACAGCGCTTTGAAGCGTTCTCAACGCGAATTTCGTTGAAAAATTCAATTTTGGCTCCATAGACGCCCGAAACTCAAATTTTCGGACTACGCAAAGCGCGATCAACGACGAAACGCTCTTTCAAAGCCACAATTCCACCGGAGAACACATTCACCTCACCTCAATGGTCCAAAGTACTCGCCACAAATCGCGCAAACAGCGCGCGACCGACATCCTTCCGTCCACAAACAACACGAACTCATTTGTGTCCTAACAATAAACACGTGCTTGGCGCGCGTTCACCTGTTTTCGTCCGAAAATTCCATTTTCCCCCCGACTAGAGACTGAAGGTCAGCGTCGTCGTTCTCCCCTCCTGTTTTTGCCGCGTGGCTCTCAGTGCCTGGGAGTACGGTAATTACGGTTGATTTCGAATTAACCGCTGTTATTCGACATCATTTCTGTTGTTTTGCTTGCTGAGTAAGATAAGGAACACGCCACAACACGAGTGTTGAGTCAGGCTAATTGGTTTTGACGCCAAAAAATGCGTTGTTTTTCGTCTAGACCGCGTTGCGCATAGACTAGAGAGAGTTGCAGAGATGAATCGCAGCTCTCCGCGTGTGTTTTGAACTTTGGTGTCGGCGAAATTGGGAATTGAATTTGCATGCGGCATGCAGAGTCAGCGCAAAACAAGTGCGAATTGAGTGAACACGTGGACTGAAAATAGCCTCAATTGCAGGTTGAAATTAGGTCTTAGATTTGCAGCTGCGATCAGCTATAGCCAGGTTTTTAAGGGATCGGTTCGAGTTGGTGTTTGAACCGAAAAAATTAGGGAAAAACGAGGTGAGCGAGGTGAGCGCACCAATCGTGAGCGTATCTTTGCTTGAGATAACAATTTGGGGATGAAAAATGTGACTTTTTGCAGCTGCGATCATTTATAGAATAGCTCAAATGCAAGCAGTTTGGTTGTTTTCAGTAAATGTGCACTATTGGAAAGATGGGGATAAAGGTGGCAAGTTGAGAATTATTTCTTCAGTTTTAAAATTAGGCTAAAAATGGCCGAATTAATCGGTAAAAAGTGATTTTGGCAAAACGTCTTATGCTCTTTTATTACGAGATGAGGAAACAAGTTGAGATTTGTGCTCAAAGAAATGAAAATGTGCTTAGATCAGCTGCTGAAACGTTTTCAGAGCGTTCTAAGAAGCTGGTTCTATAACTGTTTCACGGGTTCATAATGCTCGCCGTCGAAAATACGGAAGCTAATGTGGCCATTACCGTAACCAAAAACAAACAAAAACAACTAAAATTTGATTACTAATGATACTATCAAGCAGAACTGCCGGCTCATTCCAGACGACCCGGAAACAGACAAATGGGCTCCAACAAGCAACCAACTCCAAACCTCCAATAGTCCAGAGTGTTCTCCGCTGTGCCGATCAGCGTCATCTGTGTGGCCTCGCTGGCGTTCTTTCATTTAGTTATGCGAATTTCACATTTAAAGCTACAGTACTCCATTATCAAATAGAGTTGTTTGCTTCCCCCGGACCATTCTAGGCGCTATAGTTGTTTACAGTGCAGCTCACGCTCACTTCCACACAATTGGGTTCATTTTGGCGCGCAAAGTGAACAAATCTCGGACAAAACATGCTCTCTTAGAGCGCAGCTCGGGTCTCTGGCTATAAATAGCGCCATTTCCTTGTTTTCCAAGCCGCTCTCGTTGCATTGTACAGGCCGCCTGTACTTGCACTCTCTGCGCTTACTGTACTTTGTGCACTGCTTTCGCGCTATTCTTAGTTCCATCTGCTTCCTTTTCAGCGTTGACCTTCCAACACAGCGTTTAGACTTTGCTCTTCTGCGGGCTACAGGAAGCGCCATTAGGAAAAAGGCGCGATTTCGAGACTCAATCAGACGGACTGGACTGATGTCATAAGCGCCGCCGTTTCCCTCTTTTTCCGCCAAATTTGCACCGCCGCGTTGCACGTCCGTGTGAAACGTCACCGGCGGCGAGCGCGCGCGCATTAGGAAAGTTCGCTTCAATGGTTTTGTTTACAGGAGGAGGTCGCCGCCATCCTGACAGCGAGGGATCGGCAACTGGGAGTTTAGAACAGAATGTGCCGTAAAACGATGATTTTTACGGTTTAGAAATGAAAGTACAGTAATCGAGATTAAAACAAAAATATCCATACTAGATCGGATTCGAACCAGTTGCGCCGTTCTCTGTTCGTCTGGAACTCTCTCACACCGCTGCCCGCAAGTGATCGCGCGTTCGTGGGGTCAACGCAATGCAAGCGTGCAGCCGTGTGATTCGGGCAGGGTCTTCGCCTCCGTTGAGGTGAAAGACCCGGTGTACAGTTTTTGGAAAGCTCTGAGGGGAAACCTTCGGAGCGCATAATTGGAATTGGGCCAGAGGAAGACCTTCGGAGCTCATTCAATTGTCTGTGCTCCTTGCTAACACAGCATACGTGCTCAAGGTCGCCTATCAATCAAACAACGTGGGTGATCTACCCAACTTTAATAAATACTCCAATTTACAATAAATAACTCTTCTAAAAATCTCAAATTTTGAAGTCGGAATCGTTGAAGCATCGTTTCGAGAGTTCTTTCAGCTCGTCGATGTGCATTTCTAGACTGGAGACCGGCTCCAGTGGCTCCTCCGCATCGGGGTGCGCTTCCCTCGCGTGCTCCTCGATCAGCATTTTGTCTGCGCGCGAGGAAAAGTCACATTCGGGGCATTTGTAGACGTCTTCGTGAAAGTGGAGCTCGAGGAGATGACCGAGGCGCTTCTTCTTGCTGATCGTCGCGCCGCAGAGTTTGCATTTGGCGCGCCGGCCGTCGTCGGAGATTGTGATGTTCGAGAGACGCTTCGGGCGGCCGGGGAAGCAGCGATCGTGAAGCTCCGAGAATTCGGTGCGGCGTTCCACGACGTTCGCGACCGGTTCCAAGCCCTAAACGATAGAATTCAGACAAATTGAGACCGCATGCATTAAAAGAAGCTGTCTAGACATTGATTTCCTGTCTGTCGAGAACATCTAGACACGATCACAGCAACCAAGAAGTTGAAAATGCGCTGTGTGTGGTCCACGCACCTTGATCTCCTTCTTCTCGTGGTAATTCCTCATGTGCCGCTTCACCAGACGTGATTCCGCGGCGCCGTACTCGCAAAGCGGGCACTGGTGAAGCGAGATGTGGAGGTGCTGCTCGGCTATGTGACGCGACGTCTGACGGACTTCGACGTTGCACAGTCGACAGCGATTGAAATCCTCGAGAACAGCGGCGGGGAGACGGCGATTGATCCAACCAGGAAAGCAGCGATCGTTCCACTCGCTGATTTCGCGAGAGAATTGGATCAAGTTGGATTTGGGCTGAGAGTCGGCTGGTCTCGGTGCGCGTATCTGAAAGGTGTCAAGTTGAGAATTGCACGAAATTCAGTGAATTTTGGTCCAAATTTGAAAGAATAACCTACTTGATGTGCGCTTTGACGTCCGAAGAGCACGCGTGATGAGAGAAGCTGCACAGCGGACACTCGTAGAGCCTCTGCTCCTTCAAATGGTGCCTGTAGACGTGAATCTGTCGATCTTCGGTTTTCATCTCCATGCCGCACTCTTTGCACTGCACCCGCGGCTCGTCCGAGAGTTTGTCGAGCCTCAGGGTGTTCTTGAACTTCTCCCCGGGAAGCACCGCTGATAAACCGCCTGAATCTCTTCGAGACGCGCGTCCACCATGCTGATCGGCTCGATCTTCGAGACGCCGCCTTCCATCGCATCGCCGTGCATCCGCATCATGTGCGTCCGCACGTCGTAGGCGTCTTGACCGCCGTGCTCCTCGCAGATCGGGCATTGATAGAGCGGATTTTGAGGTGATCCTTGGCCACGTGTCTCAGGAAATTGGAACTTGGCTTGAATTCCTTCGAGCAGAGCTGACAGGTGAAGTCTTGGCTCATGGGAAGCGGCTCCTTGACGATGTGGACGCCGTTGACGAGCGTCGCGACCTCGCAGGGCCTCTTGCGATGCTGCCAGCCGGGAAAGCACTTCTCGTTCAGCTCGTTGATCTCCTCTTTCAGCTCGAATTCGTGCGAAATTGGCTCGAGATCGCCGTCGGACTTGTGCTCCCATTTGATGTGATGTTTGACGCGGTGGACGTCGTAACTCGAATTGAATTCGCACATCGGACACTCGAAGAGACGCAGACGCTCCAGATGGCGATGGTAGACGTGGCGCTGTCTGTCAGACTGCGCCACTTCAACGTCGCAGACTCGGCAGAGATGACGTTCGCGAGGGCGATTGCCGATCGTTTGCGGCCGCACGAGTTTCATCGGTCTGTTCGGGAAGCAGAGCTGCTGGAATTCCCGGATTTCCTCCGTGTACTCGTCGAGATGATTCATTGGCGTTACGGTATCGTCGCATTCGGGATGCACTTTGAAGATGTGCTTCTGCACGCTGCAACTCTCGTAACTTCCGAAATTCAGGCATACGGGACACTCGTAGAGGTGCTTCTTGAGGTGTTTCATCGTGATGTGACGTCCAGGATAGCGGGATTCCTCTCTGAAAACGACAAAATTAGCAAACAGACCAAAAAAACATGTTTTTGAAATGTTAAATTTAGCGCAATTTGTGCGCTACGAATGAATTGCGCAATTCCACTCGAAAGCCCTTGAAAAACGCCACATTTCATCTGTTGTCGCCATTTACGCTTGACACATCAGCGTCGAGATACACGCGCTTCCTCTTGCAGGCATACGGTAGCCATAAACTCACCCACAAAGCTGACAAATCTTGTCGTCTTCGCTGATTCCACGTTCCGATTCCGCGGTTTCCTTCGAAAAATGCGACGAAGACACCGAAGACGCATCGTCATCGTCGTCCGCCGACTCCTGCCGCGATTCGTCTTCGCCAATCGACGACGACGTCTGCGACTCGTCGTCTTCTTTCGGAAACGCGGTGGGTGGTCGACTCCACATCGAGGGCTTCTTGTGTTTCCAGTCGGGGAAACACTTCAGATTCCAGTATTGAATCGCGCTACGGTACTTCTCTTCGTTGGTGATCGCCTGCGCTTGGCCGGCGTGCTGCGCTGAGCAGTGTTTCCGCATCTCCCACACGGAATTTGAGTTTTTGTAGTCGCATCTGCAATTATTTTGGTAATTTGGACCACACACGTTAATATTTAAATTGATTAGAAGCCGATAAGACCACACACGTCGATGAAGAAACAAAGAGAAAAAGCAATGCGCGTTGACTGCTTTTGTCGTTCTCTGTTCGTCTGACTCTCTCTCTCTTTCTCACACCGGTGCGCGCATGTGATCGCGCAAGCATGGAGTGAGCGCGTTGGATGATGCTGAACATCGCAAATGATCAGGGCCTTCATCTCCTTTGAGGTGAAAGACCCGGTGTACAGTTTTTGGAAAGCTCTGAGGGGAAACCTTCGGAGCGCATAATTCGGTTCTGACAAGTCACAGTGGAATCAACGCAAGAGCTCGTTTTTGACTAATGCTCCAACTCACCTTGAACACATGAACATGTCCATCTGCTTGACGTGCACCATGTAGACATGTCGCTGTCTGGCTGTAGAACAGACCTTCAAATTGCAGACCTGACAAGTCGTCTTTCTCATCGCTTTCGAGTCGGTCAGACCGTCAGTTCGCTCAAAAGAGGGATCTTCCATCTCGAGCTGAGGCGGAGGGCTGCCCGCCGGCTCTAGGAAGCTATCGAAGAGCTCGGGGAACAATGTTGTCAGCTAAACGGTTACTGTAGGTCAATTTTTGGAATTTCCGCTTACAGTAGGCGACGCTTTCTTTGATTCCGACTCATCTTCGTCCAATCTCAGCGGTTGCGCACGTTTTCGGCGATTTTTGTGATTTTCAGGCGAATCCTGCATCTCCGCGTCGTTGAATCCGTCGATCAACGCGCTGAAGAGGGTCATCGGGTCGCTACACATGTCAACGTTCTGAAATCTGCGCGTTTCAAGACCGCAATCAATAATTCGAGCCTACATTCACCGATTCCACATGCGAATAGAGCCACACGTGGGTCTTGTCGGTCATGTCGGGAGCCAACATCGCCCTGGCGACGTAAGTGGCGTGCGCATCGACGAGGTGATCGCGCAGATGAGCGCCGGCTTCAAAGGAGGGGGCGAGGCGGTTGCCATTCTCGTCGGCGTGGACGCCGCCGTTGTGTCCCAAGGCGCACACAAGACACGGTTCCAAGATCATCTACACCCGCCTCCTAAGCATATGAGCTCTGAAAGCGGCGGAAGGAACTTAAAATGTAGAAATTTGAGGCACAACGGATGATTGCTAGCGTGAATGGATTACGGTAGACTGGCGCGTTATGACAAATTTTGAGATTAATAAACACTCGCTTATATATAAGCAATACGGCAGACGTAGTAAACGTGCTTGGTAGCTGAATGATTACGCAGTTGTCTATAACCCAAAAAGTCACCGGTTCGTTTCCACCCGGTTCATCTTTTTTAATTTACAGTTAATTTTGAATTTTTGATTTAATAAGCGCAAAAACAAGGAAACAACCCAGGACAATCAAAAAACTCGCACAAAATCACGAAAAAGGGTGCGAAAGCGCGTAGGAGAGCAGCGGATGGCGGAATCAAATTCGAAAACGCGACAAAAGTGGAAAGTTGAACGCGTTGGCGATCGAGGTTCACCGCCGCCGAAGGCGAAGGCGATAGCGCTGCCGCAAATCAATCGTCGTAACAATCGTCGTGGTCGTCTTCGTCGACGTCAACGTCGCACAGGCTCTGTGACACGGCGACGACGACGACGACGAGAACGCATGGAGTCAGTCGGTCTTCCACTCGGCGCCCCATGGCGTCGTGCCTCCGCGCCACTCCAACGACTTCGCTGCTGCTGCTGCTCCGACAACGACCGGTGACAATGGGAGCTGCAGCAGCAGCAGCGAGGGCCGCACGTTATCATCAAGTCCTCCTCTCCTTCTTCGCCTTGATAGGCGTGGGGTGACTACAACTGCGGCCGCTCCAGCCGCCGCGTTTCAGGTGGCGCAATGACGCAGAAAACGCGATATCGAGAGGGTCAAGAGCGGACGGACGGATGATTCAGGATTGCGCTGCTCGTATTAACAGAGTTTTGTGCCGCGCTTTGGAGTCACAAAGCGGTCTGCAAATGACTCAAACTCGCGTGATCTTTGAAATTTGGACTGATTTCTGATAAGAGCAGCAGTGGTGGGTGGTTGGGTGCAGGTGGGGGCGATTGTGCACGTTTCGGGTGGTCTACCGTAATCCTCTTGAGCACACAGAGCACGCGACAAACAACAACAAATCGGTTAGAGAAGTTCAGTAGGCGAATACGGAATGGAGAGGATGACTAGCGAGCGGGTAAAGGGTCTTCAAATGGACTCTCTCGGAGGCGCCATGACGACCGACCAGAGCAGCGCTGCAGGTCGCCGCTGTTTGCGTCGTCGTCGTCGACCGACCAACAAACGACGACCTGTTGCCAGCCAGCGGCGCTCTCTGCAACACTCCGACTTTGGGGGAGAAGAAGAAGAAGGACACGTCGCGCGGCGACGACGACGACGAAAGGTGACGAGGACGACGACCATCATGATGTGGTTGGTGATGGTGCTCGCCGACGGCGGCGCTGTGTACACGAAATGATGAAGGTGAATGAATGAAGAGCAGCGAGAGCAACTTTGTCGTCATCTTCGATGCGGGGGTACTGTTGATCATGGGTGGTGGCAGGTTGAGAATTGAGTGGGAAACAGTGCTCTCATAAGCCGAAATGTGCAAAAAACAAAATGTTCAGAGGTATGAGGATTAGAACTCGTGACCTTTAGATTGGCGGACAGACGCGTTACCATTTAACTACCGACAGCAGTTGCGGTATGTCTATAAATGTGTAATGATCACCTCGCACTGTCGCTGTCTGTTTGGTTGAAAGGCAAGCGTTGGTTTATCAATCTGAAGGTCACGGGTTCGATTCTCGCAACCTTTATTTTTATTTTTTGTGTCAGTTGTCAAGTTGTCAAGAAAGAAGGTGTCAAGTTGAGAATTTAATTAAATTTCAGCTTTTTCCGAGCGGTCTTCTCACTACGAGAATGCCGTCGGGAAAATGAGGATCCATCGTTTTTTGGTTCAATTGAAATAGGTGGTCATATACTACGGTATTCGCTTAATTAAACTACCGTAATTCAGACCGAAAACTCAAATTTTAACATAAAAGGAAAACCCACAATAATTATCATCTTGCGACTCGAAATCCTGCTCCTGAAACGTTCATTCTGCATTCCTAACCGCATTTTATCAATTCATCCGTAAAATTCTAATAAATACACTCCAATCCACCTGACGAACGCCTTGTCTTCGGGCTCCCACTTGGAGTTGCCTGACGTTGTCCACGTCCTACTGTATTATAAAGTTTTGCCATCGTGGAGAGGCAGCGCTCCCTCCGACTGTCACTACCGATTCGTGCATGCCGAACAGACCGACGCGAGCCTCGATTTCCAATTCTGATGATTCGATTACAGATAACCGCGCAGGGATGCTGTCATCTCAGGTGTTGCGCCGTCTTTCCGCCGCCTCATCACGCGTCAGCACGAGGACCGCGACGACACATTTCGGGTTCGAGGAGGTTGACGAGAAGGAGAAGGCGCAGAAAGGTTGGTTTGAACTGGATTTAGGGAATTTTGGCGGTCAGTCGTGAGCCCAGGGAACTTAAAAATGAGCGATTTGAGAGCTTTTTTCGTCAATGTTTGTCAGAAGAATGTGAAATTTGGGATAAATTGATTGGATTACATGCAAGGTGCGTGAGTTGAGGATGGATAGTACCAGGATATTCGGCTAAAACTGCGCTGAATTGAGATTACGCTTTTCTGGGCCAATTTCAATGGTGGATAGCTTGATTTGGCTTCATTTTAGTTCCATTTCAGTCCACAAAGTCTTTGCAAATGTAGCCGACAAATACGACTTGATGAACGACGCGATGAGCGTGGGAATCCACCGTCTGTGGAAGGACTACTACGTGCAGAGGATAAAGCCTCAGCCGTCGACGAAGATGCTCGACGTGGCCGGCGGAACGGGAGATATTGCGTTCCGTGCGTTGAGGAAGATTCAGTCGAGAAGGGATGCCAAGGGCGATATCACCGTTTATGATATCAATCAGGTAATTTGCTGTTTCGGAAGCGTAGCTAAGCAATTCTGGGAGTTTTAGAACATGCTTGACGTGGGAAAGAAACGCGCTGAAGACGACCCAACGCTGCAAAAATCAAAGTTGACCTGGGTCTGCGGTGACGCGGAGAAACTGCCATTCGAAGACAACTCCTTTGATCTCTACACCATCGCTTTCGGCATCCGCAACTGCACGCACGTCGACAAGGTCATCGAGGAGGCCTATCGCGTTCTCCGTCCCAACGGCAAATTCTCCTGTTTGGAGTTTAGCCAAATCAGCCCCGCCTTGCGACCGTTCTACGATCTGTACAGCTTCCAGGTCATTCCAGTTTTGGGCCAGATTCTCGCGTCGGATTACCACAGCTACAAGTACCTGGTGGAGAGTATTCGACAGTTTCCTGACCAAGTAAGCGCCTAAATTCGACCATTTTTGCTCTATATTGGGAATTTAGACCCGATTCGCCGAAATGATTCGCGATGCCAAGTTCGCCGACGTCTCCTACGAGAATCTCTCCTTCGGTATCTGCTCGATTCATACCGGTGTTAAGAAGTAGAACTGTTCTAGTCTTAGGATTTTGTTGTTTTACAAGCATAAATGAATTAACCACTACGATATCCGTTTTCCAAGGGTCCGCAGACCCATAGATACATGCTTATGTCAAAATCTCCTATGGATTACGGTAGAATTTCAGTATTTGGCGGCGATGATTGCGAACCGGAACTCTACCGTCTTCTCTTCGCTGCGGGCGCTCTCCACATCGACTCTGAGACGTGTCAGGTGAGTATGTGCCGGAAACGGCCGTGTGCTGTAACTGTGTGCTCCCTCAAACTAACAGCACACGTGTTCTACATTCAGATTTCGCTTCAGTAATCCGTCGCCGCCTCCGAGTGTCAAAGAAGTCGGCGTTTTTACCAAACCGCGTCAAGAGCTTGTGTACAAGCCTGGACAGGTGCGTATTTGGCTGAATTTGGTCTGAAAATGGGTCGAGCGATTTAGATGTTCCTGCACAAAGCATTCGCGTATCGAGGAATCGTGATTTGCTCCTTCAATTGCCGTGTAATTTCAAACCCTAAACCGTACGTTGAAATTGGTACGTTTAACCCCCGCTCACACCTTCAAATTGCAGAATGGAATCTTGTTCAGATGAGATGGTGCCCTACTATCAAGTTCTCGTTCATCGTGGCGATTGGCATCACATCGTAGGTCTCTTCCTCCCGTTTTCGCGCTAAACTTCGGTTTAGAAATTCCCTGTCGACTTGACTTCTTATTTGGGCGACGGCTCCGGTCGAGGCGAGAAGCTTCTTACTGTAATCAACGGAATGGACTGCGTTCCTCACAACGAACTCATTCCCTACCTGCCTACCCAGCGTAATCCCTTCGATCACGACTTGTTCCCGAGGCTTTTTGAGCCTGTGGAGGTCACTTCATCCGCAGGTCTGGCAGCGGTCGCCGGCGATCGCGATATCAAGTACACGATAAGGAGAGAGCTGATGCCTAACGATTTGGTAAACCAGCGCTCGTGGCTGCGACCTCAGGCGGTTTATCATGAAACTACTGACGGAATCAAGGTGATGCAGTTTTTTCTACTGTTATTGACTTTTTGAATATCATAAATGCTCTTGCATTGCGATCTATAATAGCATTGCTAAAACTTTGACTCATTCCAGGTCACCGTCATCACCTTCTACCTGGGTACAAACCTAGTAGCCGGTCAACTTCGTCACTCGTGGCGTTACGTGATGCGGATCGAGAACATGACGGAGACGAACGTCACTCTCCGCGAGCGACTGATAAAAGTGTTCAGCATGAATCAATTAAACCAAACGGCGGCGCATGGCATCGGAGTCTCGGGGATGGCGCCGACACTGACGCCGCAGCTGCCTGTATTCCAATTCAGCAGCACTATCGATTTGCAGCAGCTCAAGGGTGGACAGATGTGGTGAGTGGTGCTGGCTGTCGCGAGTCCTCACATGTGCGCACGCGCGCGTATTTCAGGGGGAAATTCAAGCTCGAACGCGAAGACGGGTCCTTCTTCGACGCGAATATCCCGAACGTCGCGTTGGAGTCGTACACGGAGAAGCCGCCCGAGCAGTCGGAGAGCATAGTGCACTAGGAGACGGACGGTGTGACGGTGGTAATAGCATCCTGTTAGGCTTGCACATAGATTGAAGAGAGAGATGTTTCTATTTATGTTTCTATATTTGCCGGTTTTTTCGTTTACTTATTTTGTACATAATGATGTGGTCCTCCGCGAAGTGGGGCGATCGATAAAATGGCCACACAGAGAGTGGCGCGTTGGCGTCTCTGTTTATTGTTCACGGTTTTCCGAGGTGCGAATGTTGGATATCGATCGTTTTTCGCATTGCTCGACGAATATTTGTGAAAAGTTGTTCAGGCGTGCACGGTCGACGGAAGAAGATGGCTTTTCCGGAGATCACGGTCTCTACAACGACGAAGAACAACAAACGGCTGTCCTACAAGAGTCGCCGATTTCCCGGTCACGTGTTCTCCTTTAGCGCTGGAAGGAAAGCGGAAGCGGACAATGACGGGAAGCCGAAGAGCTTCGAGTGCCTCGCATGTCTTGCGAAGAAGGGCCGACTTAAGCGATCGTTGGGCCCCGGGCGCTTCCACGGAACCGTGGCGCGAGTGAAGGTCTCCGCGGATATGAAACGCTTCGTCGAGGACCCCGAAGCCGAGGAGACCATCGACGAGCATCAGTGCGTTCAGGACGAAGACGCCCCCACGGTGGAAGCAAAACCGAGTCCGGTGCCCACCCCAAAGGCCGAAACGAAGCCGAAGAAGAAAGTCAGGTGAGCATTTGAATATTCACCCCTGACCCTGATAAGAGGCCTCTACTACGGTGTTTGGGCGGGAAATTTCAAAATTTGCTGATGTTTTGATGGGTTTTTAGGTTTGAGGAGCCCAGAGAGGATCCGAACTCTGTAGAGGAGCCTTTCAGTGACGAGTGAGTAGTTTGAGGAGCGTGGACTTTAACTTGAATTGTTGTTTCAGGGAGGAACCGTCAGCCCCAGTTCGTAAGCGTAAAGTCGATAAAGTCGAACCGCCCCCGAAAAGGTCGATGAGAACGAGGAGACAAGAAACAGAGGAAGAGCCGTAAGTTTATTTTTGAATTTAGACGCTTGCTTTAGATGCGTTCAATCAATGAGATGGTGCAAGAGAGGGCTCATTGAACGCAGTTTTAGGTCTCATATCTTAGCAAAATAGCGCTTCATACGTGCAGAATCAGGTCCTAATTTCTCGTTTCCAGAGTGGCCATCGTGACCGCTAAAGCGACTATAAGCGAGACTCCCGAAATCATGGCCACCGAATCAGACTCGCTCTCCGAACCCGAATCCAAGCGAAGCAAACCCGAAGACGACGGTCTCCCCCCGATTATTTGGTCCGTCACGAGGAATCAACTCCGCCAGGCCACCTACGAAAGTCGCCGCTTCGATGGTCACGTTTTCCGCTTCCGCGAGGACGCGACGAGCCGGAATCGCAAGAGAGGAACGCATCCGAGGGTCTTTGAGTGCATTGAGTGCGGAACGCTTCGTTCGCAGAAGAGTCGCTTGAGGAACATGGACCCGGGCAGTTCCGCGAGAGTCAAGATCGCGATGGACTTTTCAAAGTTTGTCGAGGACCCCGACTACTCGATCCGCGAGCATCAGTGCATCACTCTGCATACCGTAGCTCCTATCAGGGCGAATATGAAGCTTTCGCTGTTGAAAGCCGATGAAGACGATGCAGTTGTGGAGCCTCCAACGAAACGAAAAATTGTGACTAAAGACGAAGAAGAAGATGATGACGACAAAGACGATGACGATGAGGAAGATGAAATGGATGAGAAGGAAGAGGATGAGGAGGAAGAAGAGGAAGAAGAGGAGGAGGAGGAAGCGGTGAAAGTGGAGAATGCTGACAAGGAAATGGCTGAGAAGGAAAAGGCCAAAGAGGAGGAAGACGAAGATGGAGATGAAGACGATGAGGAAGAGGAAGAGGAGGAGAGGAGGAAGAGGAAGAGGAACCGGAGTCCGAGTAAGTGATGACCGAACTCTTTTGGATTAATCCTCTCGTTTCAGCGATTATGAAGAAACCATCGAAGAAGAAATCGAACGAGTGGTACTTCAGGAGACCTACAAGAACAACCTGATGAAGAAAAACGTGATTCCCAACACCGATCCTGTCAGCTTGGCGAAAAAACGCAAAAAGAAAGTGTCGAACGGGGGGCCAAATTGGGAGAGACTCGCCGTGCTGAAGAAGATTCAACCCTACGAATACGTGGACGTCTTCCTCGCTCAAGCCGACATGGTCCACAACTACATCACTGTTGTCCACGATCGATTCCTCACTGTCGTGGAGGAGAATTTTCCCACTTCAACGCTGAAGGACTTCTCCGCAGAGTTCAAAAAGTGGAAGATTGCATTTGTGAAGGCCGTTGAGAACATGAAGGGCTCGACGTGGAAGGCGAAAGGCCCCATCAGCGATCAATCCGCCTTCGAGTGCATCCTCATAATGATTCGTTCTCTCTCGATACGTGTTCCTCGGATTGTGATCGTCGGTCTGTTCGATCATCTACTCGCAGTTTATCTATTCGGACGTCGTTCACTCGTTTATTATGCGTTCACCGATCTCAGCTCACTCCCGCCATGCAGGAACTGTTCAAATCCACATACGAAACCCTGGGAGCTGTGCAAGACGAAACTGACAATGACTGATCTACGGTGTCCGCTTTATCTCTCTTAAAGTATTTATTCATATCTCTCCTAATTCATACGTGATTTCTTCGAACTAGCACCGGTAACCAAGTCCTCGAGTGCTTTTCTGATCTGAAATTGCATAGAATAAACCCGAGTTGACCCGTAAATTGCGCTCACCTGAGTCATAGACCAGCGATCGCTGGGATCTCCGGGAAAACAATGCTTGGTCATGATGCTTCTCAACGCAGTGGGCATGTTGTCCGGCGGAGGCATACGGTAGCCGTTCTTCACTTGCACGTTGACCTCGGCGACCGACATTCCCGGGTAGGGATCCGAGCCATCGGTGAACACCTCCCACATCATGATACCGTAACTGTACACGTCCGATTTGAAGGAGTACGACGCGGTGATGAGCGTTTCGGGTGCGAGCCAGCGGATCGGGAGTTTTTGCTTCAAATTCTTCAACTTGTACTTGGCTTCGTGGTTCGACATCTCGCGCGACAATCCAAAATCGGAGATCTTCACGTGGTTATCTTGAACGAGGCAATTACGGGCGGCCACGTCACGATGGATACAGCCTGGAATGCACCCACAAATAGCTCGAAAATTGCCTATTCGCGGATACCTTTGTCATGGAGATACTCGAGACCTTTGGCCGCGTCGTAGCACATCGAAACGCGCTCGTTGGTACTTATCTGCGCGCCCTTCTTGACCAGATACGAGTCCAAGCTTCCTCCGTTGACCAGCTCCATGACCAGCATGATTGGTTCCTGAATGTCGGTGGTGATTAGCGCCTAAAACCTCGAGAGACTCACGTGTTCGATGGCGACACCATAGAAGCGAACGATATTCGGATGCTCGTAGCGGCGCATGATGCGCGCTTCCTTGCAGATCTCCTTGATCAGATCCTTGTTCAGCGCTTTTCCCTTGTGCACCTTCACGGCGACCTTGTGAGTGTCGCGGCCGAGAACGAGATTTCCAGCGTAAACGCCTCCGAACGCGCCTTCGCCCAGCATCTTCCCGAGGTCGACCTGGAATCGCAAAATGGAGGAAATTCCGCTGCTCGCAACCTACCTGTTCGTGGCGGAGTTCCCAATCCTGCTTGGGCACGGCGACCAGCAGCTGCGCGCCACTCTTCTCCGTCACAGGCACTTTGCGCGTGGTGTAGAAGCGGATGAGATCGTTGACGCTGTCGAACTGGTACCGCTCGATGTAGATTTTTCCGGCGTTCTCGTTGATGATGAAATGATGCGCTTTGCTGTTCCATTTCACCGACAACACGAGTTTCATTCCCTGAAAAGGCGGAAATCAGCGCAGAAACAACGCACCGTCGACTCACCTGTCCCTGTCTCGGCTCGGTTTGACGCACGAGAAAGTGACCCTGCGTCACGAGGAGCTTCGTGATGTCCTCGCGCGGTAGCAGCCCGTGGTACCACTCCTCCGCCTCGTAACCGCCGCCGCCGATACTGCTGCTACTGGCGTGATGCGTGGTGCCTCGGCTGCGCGTAACTTTGTTCGTCACCGTTGACATGGTGCTCGTTCCGCGGTCGTCATCCCCGGGCATCGCGACTGCTTCTTCGACGGCGAAACTGGCTTTAAGGCGCTTCTTGACGACGCGATCGGCTGTACACCGTTGCAGTTCAACCGACTGAATGCGATGAAAGGGAGCGAAGGAGGATTTGCGGGTCTCGTCTCGTCTGGAGCATCGTCAGACGTGGAATACGCTGGCAAATGGACGTCTGCGAATGCAACTTCTCCGATCGGGCCTCAACGCCAACACATCATGGGAATATCTCGATCAAATGAAGCAATGCAGTCCTTCCCGGCGAGGAAAGATCTCTGACAGCGATTGCCCTGTTACAATGCGGCGCTAAATCACCACCCGTTGGCCACACCGCGCTGCCACGTTGTCGTCGCAAATGGAGATCTCTGTTCTCCCTGAATCTCCTTCAATTTGTATGACCGGGGCGGAAGCGCAATAGATCTCCTCCGCTTTCAATAAAAGCGATGCGACCCGAATGGACGTAGAGCAATGATGAAAAACTATTCGAGCTCGTCCGTGGAGTGGGATTCCTCCACTGGCCAACGAACCTCCAAAATAAATGACCATGACCATTTGAGCTCTCGTTTTACGGTGGAATTGCGCGTTTGCATAAACCTTTTTTTTCTTTTCTGCTCTCGTCACACCGTTCGCTTCTTCTCGATTCGCTTTTTGCTGATTCTTGCCTTCTAACTCTCGTTCGGACGGACTGCGCGCAATCCCCAACCGCAAACAGAGCAGTTGATCTGCTGAAGAACGTATGGACGGAGCGAGGATCGGCCGGTGCAAGGGCAGGCGAACGAGCCGCATCGGGATTGACGTCTGCGAATGCAACTTCTCCGATCGGACGAACACATCACGGGAATATCTCGATCAAATGAAGCAATGCAGTCCTTCCCGGCGAGGAAAGATCTCTGGCAGCGATTGCCCTGTTAAAATGCGGCGCAAATCACCACCCGTTGGCCACACACCGCGCTGCCACGTTGTCACAATTTATTGGCGCTTGATGAGTTGGAGCTGCTCGCATCACCAATTTTGTGATAATCGATGAAACGCCATCGCAGGAATTCCTTCCTCAAATCCACACCATTATGCACGCTGCGAAAATGCAATAAAAGCTGCTCGCGTTGGCGATTCTGGTTTCTCGTGGTTGTAACTCTCGCTATCGACCTATTTTGTTGCTTGTAAAACCAATTATTTTTTTCTAGATCTGGTCTTTGCGATGGGTGGCTCGCACGCCTTCTGGGCCACCGAGGAAGCGGATGCTACTGTCATTTTGGAAGATATTCCAGCTGGAGGTAATAGTGAGCGCGAGTGCGCAAACTCTCCACAGGTCCAGGAAGCCGAACCTGTATTTCACCGAAGAACCTATTTCTTGACGCCTGAAGGAAGATCGATGTTGCGAAAATACTCGGGAATTGGCAAAAAAGGATGTGGTTATGATTACCAAAAGATGGCTAAAGAGATCGAGCGGAAACACAAGCTGAAGTTCTCGAAGTCCGCGTTGTATAGAAAAGTTGCTATTTACGGACCACATGAAGTAAGCGGTGTATCTGGGTATTCGTCACAGCAAATTTTATTCTCCAGCTGCGAAAGTGGACCTTACAACGAGAGCAGGAGCAGCAGACTCAAGCTTCTCAAGCTGAGAATCCCACTCGACAAGTCGAGCAAATGCGATCGGAGGCGGCCATCGATCATGTTCAGGTAACGAATTGGTGGCCTTTATGCGTTGATCGTTTCTTATATGGGTTTTAGAGAGTCACGGAAGATCTGATGCGTAAGTTGGCTGCTAAGGCCAATAATATTGACTTGACGGGCAGATTCGTTCGTGGTGCTCGCCTTTGGCGTATGCCGTTGCTATGGCGGTGAATGTATCTCTATGAAGGTTCTTATTTATTGTACTGTATTTACCATAATTATCTAACGATGTGCGTTAATTTGTATATAACAATAAAATCATGTATTGAGAAGAGTTTCCCGAATGACGTCCTCTAACGCTATTTTCGAAATTAAATTATGCGTCTCTGATCGTCTGCACTCTCTTACACCGGTGCTCGCAAGCAATCATTTAGGCATGGGGTCAAACGAATCAAAGTGCAAAGGTAGCAAGCACCGCTAATATTCAGGGTCTTTGTCTCCGTTGAGGTCAAAGACCCGATGTACAGTTTTTGGAAAGCTCTGAGGGGTAACCTTCGGAGCAAATAATTCAGCCGTAGAAACTGTAAAATTTCATGGAACAAGATCTGTTTTGTCATTTCACCCTGTAAATACAGGCGTCCATCTCTCGGTATCGACATTCTTTCGGGTCAACTGTTTGCGCACTTGGAAGCAAAAAGCTGTGTCTTCACACGATCGTCTCACTTTTTGTTTTTCGCAAACATTTTTGCAAAGTGCGGCGCGTGAGAGCGTTTGTTGTGTTTAACAGACAGGCAGGTCGCTGCATCTGCTTTGCAACCGCGCTTGTTTGCTTTGGAGTAAATGGAAACTGCCGCAAGTCTAGACATTTCTGGCCAGTTTCCAGTGTCTCTGCAAAACACCTCGCGTGTCCTTGTTTGGCGCGCGAATTCTTCGGCGGCGATTGTAATGCGATTATAGAAGAAGTGAACAAACAGAGCCGCGAGGGAGAGGCGATTGTTGCATTCGCTTCTTTGTTCTTCGACGCCCTTGCGCGCACGGGTCGCTAAACTGCGAGAAATGTTGGTACTGGGCGTAAAAAATAGAATTCGATCACTCGCGGTGATTTGCGACAAGAAGTAACTGACCAGATCCTGGTTGTCGCGATGTGAAGTGCGCGCGAGAGGACAACAAAAACAGCGGCGGCGGCAAACACGAGGAACAAGGATGAGAACGGGTTGTCGCTTGCGAGCTTCAAAGATTGATGAAAAAGCATCAGGAGCGTCTGTTAGGAATGTTGCAAACGAAGCTGCACCGCTGCTTCACAACAAAACCTTGGTGCAACGACCTTTCCCGGTTGTTTGCAATGTTGCAAACTTCGAATTTTCCTTGAAAATCTCGGTTTTCCTCACTGTTTACATCCTCCCTCACGACAGCCAGCCTGATTGGTTTGTTTTCCTCCTCTCCCACAACCAATCCATCCGGAAACGACCGTCCAGGACGACTCGTTGACCAGTTTCTGATCTCCGCGAAGCGCCGGCGCCTCCGCCAATGAAGCGATCTTCGACTTTGTTTAATCGCCACCGCTTTTCACACTTAGCCCTCGCGCGCGGGCCGCAAACAAACAATATCCCGGTGCATCGCGCGCGCGCGGTGTAAGTGGACCGGTTAGCGTCGCGGCCCTCCCCTCTCTTGACCACCGTGCCGCTTAAAACCCCCGAGGCAACCGCGTCAAGGCCACACATTCTCACTCGCGTCCCTCGAACAACATGAAGGCATCGCTGCTGATCGTCGCCGGATTCGTCGCTGTGTGCTTCGGTCAGGACTCCCAGGAGCGTCTCCTGACCAAACGTCAGATCTACGCTGGTAAATCGCATTTCCATTTAATTTAGGGTTCAATTGCCTCATTCCAGCTCCTCTCTACTCTCCATGCGGTCCTACCGTCGGATGCGCGGCTCCAGGAATCTGCCAGGCGGCGCTCTGCGTCCCCACTGGTCCTCCGATGATTCCGATGGCTCCCGCTCCCGTGATCGAAGCTCCTTACGCTCCGGCCGTCCCCTACGCTCCAGCATGCGCTCCCGCTTGCCTTCCCAACGCTGCGTAAGTCCACTCGTCATCTCAGTTCACAGTGAATTCTCTCCTTTCCAGCTGCGTTGGCGGCGTTTGCCAGTGCGCTGCGCCAGCTCTGCTCTACAACCCGGTGGTCGGATGCGCGCCCATTCCTCCCCCGATGCCCGCGATCCCCGTCGTCGCCGGACGTCTGATTCCCCAAGCGATGCCTGGCGCTCCCTGTGAACCCGGAGTCGAGTGCACCGGCGGCAGCTTGTGCTCGCAGGGAATCTGCCTCTGCCCTCCTGAGCTCGTCCAGGAAGGAACGGTCTGCGTCTCGCGCACCATCTACGGAATCCTCGCCCCGCCTCCGCTCGTCATCGCGCCTCCTCCACTCGTCGCCCTCGGAGCACCCTGCGCCATCGCCGCCGCTCCCGCCTGCGTTCCCGGCGCCATTTGCAACGCCGGATACTGTCAGTGCTCGCCTGCGTTCGTCCCCGCTGGACCTTCGTGCATCCGTAGACGTGAGTTAACGAATTCTCAACAGTTTTTAACCTTTGTTTTAGGTCACGCAGCTCCTGCGCAGAAATCGGAGTAAGATAACGTATGGTGGTTTCCTGGTGTTTGTATATTGAGAGATGAAAAACATAAAGTTTGAGGTTGAAACGTTGCAAACAGCACAAAGAGAAGAGATCAGAGGGTTTAATTAGTCATCCTGTTTATTTTGGAAGTTCACTGGCCACTTCCCACTCCACAGACGAGCGCTAAATCGATGGTTTGTCATCATTAATGACCATAAGTGAACCCAAACGTAGCGGCAGCTCCAACTCATCAAGCGCCAATAAATTGGAGACGACAACGATGCAGCGCGGTGTGTGGCCAACGGGTGGTGACTGCGCCTCATTGTAACAGGGCAATCGCTGTCAGAGATCTTTCCTCGCCGGGAAGGACTGCATTGCTTCATTTGATCGAGATATTCCCGTGATGTGTTCGTCCGATCGGAGAAGTTGCATGCATTCCCGATGCTGCTCGTTCGCCTACCTTTGCACCGGCCGATCCTCGCTCCGTCCATACGTTCTTCAGCAGATCAACTGCTCTGTTTGCGGTTGGGGATTGCGCGCAGTCCGTCCGAACGAGAGTACGAAGGCGCCAAGAATCAGCAAAAAGCGAATCGAGAAGAAGCGAACGGTGTGACGAGAGCAGAAAAAAGCAAGAAAAAAGGTCGGAACGTTGCACACGCGCAATTCCACCGCAAAACGAGAGCTCAATTGGTTTAATTAGTCATCCTGTTTATTTTAGAGGTTCACTGGCCAGTGGAGGAAACCCACTCCACGGACGAGCGCTAAGTCGAATGGTTTGTCATCATTGCCCGACACCCAAATATGTTTCGCATCGCTTTTATAGAAAGCGGAAGAGTTCTATTAGTTTTCCGCACTGGCGCCGCAGGCGAGAGATTCAGGGACAACAGAGAATCCAACAGCTGATGCTGTTGGAAGAGCTTGCGCGTCAAGAAACGCAATCAAGTTCCGGAAATTTGCGCTAAATTCACTAGGCTGAGGTCTCAAAGTGAATACCATTAAATAGGACAATTTCGAGGTTCATTATTAGAAATTCTTCATGAAATGAAGATTTTTGAAAATGATTGTTTACAATACCGTTATGTCATGGTCAGCGCACATCTCATCAGCGAACCCATTTGCCTTGTGGAAATTCATTGAATTCATGAAATTCATTCATTCATTGCGCGTTCATTGAAAGTTCCGCCGTCAAATCACCGCTGTCTTTAAACCTTTAAATCGTGCCTCATTTGATACGCGACCGTTGATATTGCGAAAATGCGACCTGCAAGCGAGAGCATCGCGCATTTGGTTTGCTGCATGTGATGGTGGGAGCGTTTTTCTGAAGTGTGGTCCTGCGCCGACTTACCTTACTTTTCGCATTGGCGGTTAGCGATCTTTTGGTTTTCGCAATTTTGAATGAAGTGCTCGTTTCTCGTGATTTTCACGTGTATTTCAATTTTCTGCTTCAGAGGTGCCATGTGGTTGGAGGCGCGAAACCTACACTCGCTAGTTCAACAGGCTGTGGCCAGTCTACCAGATACGGCGGCACTCGAAGCGCTGCTCGAATCCAAAGCAATTGACAATGTTTTGCCGCGGATAAAGAGAGTTCTGCAGAATAAGGTAGGCTTTAAACTGCTTTAGTACTGTTTTCAATATCTATGAGAACTATTAATCCGTCTGTCCTTGCTTTCGTATTCAATAACCTCGCGTATTTAGTCGAGAAATGCCGCGGATCGTCAGAAGCTAGCTGGTCCAGAGATCGTCTTCGACGAAGATCGACGCGTACGTCTAGATGACCGCATTCGCGCAGAAACTATCGTGCTCAGCGATGAATTTGATTTGAATGAGCTCGATGCTCTGGAACTTGTGCTCACAGGTTGGCCAACATTGGTTTAGAAAGCGCTGATTTAAGAAGCTTTTTAGGAGAGGCGCAATCTGAATCGTTCGATAAGGTCGCAAGAGGACTCTGCGCGGTGCTTTGCTACTACGATACTCATCGCTATTACACGTCAATACTTGCGATGCTCATGGATTTGTGTGGACAGCCATCAGTTCGTGAACTGTCAGTGCCGTTTGTTGATACTGTCGCTAAAGATGCAGTAGTGTTTGAAAGACTCATTGGTAAGGGGATAGAGATAGAGCTAAATCTAGTAATTTCTGTATTACAGAAGTACTTACCACATTCACTAGCGAGAACGAGTTGCAGCGTCTTGCCAAACCAACTGTCAACGGTGTTGGCAACCCGAAACATAAACGAATGGTTTGTTATGGTCTCTCATAAGACCTCTTTCACGTTGCATTTCAGCTTGTCGAACTTATGAATGAAATACAGCGAAATTGCTTCAGTTCTTTATACAATTTGTGTGCTGCCGTTCCAAATATGTCAGGGTTCCAGTACTGCTCAACGCTTCTGGATAAAATCCGGGAAATTTCAAGCACAGCCATGTTTGATTATGGAAATCTGGCTCTGATGACAACTGCACTCTCGTTTGTAATTTATCCTCGTCTACTTGAAAGTACGTTGATTACGGTATTACGGTGGTTCAGATTCATCTTGTGGTGTTTAGACGTTGACCCTAAACCTATTCTGCAAATCTATCACGCAAGCTTAAATCAACGAGATTGGAAGGACTCCACAATAGCGGCGACTATGCACCTGGGTTATACTGTCGGTTTGCGTTCTTTTGCTGGTCGAAACAACGTCGACAGCGACATTATACTCTCGGCTGATATGATACAGAGCAAAGTTTCAACTTCCATTGATTTGATGGCGCTAGAGTTCATCCGAGATTATATGATGCAAGTGCCAGGTTTTGACGGTCATTTTGCATTTGCTTACGTCATCGACTGCACGATCAGAGCACTCATTTCGTGTTTCCCAGAAAAGGTAATCGCCAATAAAGGAAGCCCTTCTGATACATTATTCAGATGAACGAACTTCTGAGGGTTTGCGATGGAGAGCTTAACTATATTGAAGATCAAGGAATTCACAACGTCCAGCAGTCCTTTTCCTTTCATTTCCGAACGTTGCTCGAAATTATGACGACGTTGTACAGTATGGACACACCAGAAATGGCTGAAGCTAGCGACTGTTACTTTAGCAGTGACGTATGAACTACAATTTAATCGTACAAGGCTTTTCACGTGTTGTTTTAGCCAAGTCTTCATCATTTCTTGGCGGAAGTACGACATATCGAGAATCCGACCTTATTAGTTTCATTTTTGAATATGATGAATAGCATGTGTAGATCTGAAACCGCTGCTGATACGCTGTATTACTTCTTTAAGCAATCAAGTAAGCGATTTCACTGCGTAATTTGTAGTCTTTGAAATTGAATTTAGGCCAAGCCGGCAATTTGTCTTGGCGTCACCTCTTTTTGGCTCTAAAAAATTACTTAAACTTGTTTGAAAGCGACTATCCACGTGTGGATGTTTTCAATGGCCATTTGCGGATTCCGATAATGCCCCAGGCAGAGTTGGCTGGCTTCCTTGCCTGGATCAAACTAGCGGAGCGCCTTGCAACATTGGTAAGTGGGCGTTTGGGTTACGGTAATTCAATTTAACTCAAAACTTGCAGAGCTCCTCATGCCGCTCTCTGTTTCTCGATGAGCGTGGTCTGCTTGGATCACTGATTGCTATTGTTGCCTCGCCTGTACATTCATTCTTGAAAGGCGCTATTCTGAGGTTGTTGGCGGCATTTGCGTTGGATTTTGAGAATGTCTCTCAGACTTGGCATGGACTGATGCATTGCGGCATTGTTTCGATTGACGCGGAGGGTTCTTTGCACGGCATTCCGGTATATTTTGGCTTTATCGATAGAATTGAAACGACCTCTTTTTGCGTTTAGAAAGATCTGGAAATGAAAGAGCGTCTTTCCGGACGTTACGAGGGTTCCAAAGGGTATCTGAAGCTTTTGGAGAACTTGTTTTGGCATGCGAAAGCACCGGTGTCCTCGGATTTAACTCCTTATGTCTCTTTTGTTTGCAAATCTGTGCTTGGAGGATGTTTCCACCGGACTTATCAACGCCCCAGTGAAATGGTACTAGCAGGTTATCTCTTCTAAATTTAGTATTCCGTATTCAGTGGACGATGCTCTCTTCTTCCTTCACTGTGCTGTACAACATTTGCAACAATCGGACTATAGATATTCTGTCCATCAGAGAAGGACAGCTGCATACGGTAGTGCTCACGCAGCTATTGACCAGTTCGGGCATACTTGATGCTGTAGGTTCACGATTTTGTGACCATCTCTGACCCATGTTCTTTCTTAGATCAAGCACACTTTGTTCGAAGGTTCTCGTTACATTGATTCGTACGGATCCCCACTACCAGAGCGAGAAGAGGCGACGCTAGCCGCACTACGACTGTTGCACAAAGCGTTGCTGAGTCATACTCATCTGAGAGAGGCGATGCGATCCGCTGATTCGACCGTGAAAATATCTACACTGGACGAACTGTTTCTGTCGCCGTCTTCAATCAGTCTATCTCACGGTGGAAACATATTGAATGTCAACTTGCTGAGTTTGCTTTGTCCCTATGTTTCCATGGTAGGGCGATCGACATACGATTTAAAGGTACAAAAACGTCAAATTTAGGTTCCGGAATTCCTTCTCCATACCAACTACGTCCTTGACATCATTCAAAAGTTGAACCTCTTGGACTCTGACAAAAAGTGTCAGGTAAAATATCGAGAAGCGTTAGATTCCGAAGCGGGCAGATTGGCCCAAGTCTGCTCTCAGCTGATTTCGGTGGAAAGCACAGATGTTGAGTGGGAGTTCGGACAGTCATCGGTTAGCCTTGGTAAGATTGATTTCTTAGGTCTGCTTTTCTGATCTGTGTCATGTAGATTTTAATAAGATGAAACCAGGGGAATTGCGCGGTCTTGCGTGCTGCACTATTTTGGAGATAATCAGCGACGGGTTGGAAACTTGTCCACAAGCACCAAGTATTGCTTCTTTGCTACTAGGATTGGATGATCTCAAAAATCTTCACGGTAGGATCTATTCATTGCTTACTGTTCTCTGATGGCTCTTCTTGTAATGTAGAAAGCGCTCAGTCGTCCTGCTTGAAGGGTGTTCTCACTGTGATTGAGCACACTCTGGAGAACGCGCAGCCATGGACGAGCCAGTTTGTCGGTCTATTGGAGAGATGCCTGCGAGTTGTGGTAAGACCGATGTGGTTTAATATTCGTACTGATCCTTGTGGAATCTTAGGATCGACTTGTTTCGCCTCGGACAATTTTCAGCCCTTCAGCGTTGACAATTTTAAGAACACAGCATGACTTGATTTTCAAGTTGATGTGCTTTATCGATGAAGTCATGAATAGCGAAAGCAACATCTACCACGTTGACATTCCACTTATCCAGGGAACTATTTTGAATTTGATCGCAGTCGAGGTGTCTTCGCTGGTTATGGAGGGACAGCATGCGCAGGCCGGCCGCATCTACCATTTTCTGCTAAATGGAACGTTGACAAATGGAGAGAGCTTGTTATCAGCATATGTTATCGCTACTGGTATGTTGAACAAACGAGTTCACTTGACTTATGGAATGTTATAGATTGTCCCTTGTGGCGCAGCTTTAGTGACATCGCTGATCGCTTTAGAAATGATGAAAATCTTCAATTTACATTGAACGACCACCTTGCGGATAACAAAAAACTCTCTACGGTGCGTTTTTGTTATTTGCGATTGCGCTAACCCATCGTTATAGCTCCTGCAATCTTGCTTGATCTCGACTACCTCAGCTTTGCCTCAAATTGACGTTGAATTTGTTCACAATATCTTGATTGAGGACTGGTCCACTTACTTCCCTTCTGAGTATTCGCTCGAAGAATTGCATAGTGTTCTTGCCTACTGTATGCAGTGCAACCAAGTCCGATCTGAGCAGTCGGCGAATATCCACTTACTGACGGGACAACTAGCGTTGATCAACGTTGTAGCATTGTTCGCTGATATCGGATTGTATGACCGCCGTAAGTTCATTTTGTGACTTTGCGCTTTGTTACGTTTAAACTTTAGGCAGCGTTCTTTATTCTTTGTCCAATGGGGTTGTGTCCAACCTACTTTCGTTCGCTAACGAACTTGAACTATCAGAAGCGGTCACAGACATGATCACCGACTGTTTGTTCAGAATTGTGCAGACGATTTCCAAACTGTGTTTGTGCTTTGGCGAGGATTTACCCGACAGTCAAGTCCATACAGAGTGCTTTTCTGTTTTGGATGCCCTCATCAAATATTTGGTCAATCCAGGTACTGTAGAATATCAGGATGAATAGGTCAAAACCTCACATCTTTTTAGGCAGTTTCTTGAGTGTTCGCGGAAAGGTGGACATGTACGGCAGTATTTTCCACATGCTCCATACTATGAGAGCACTTCAAGCGGTCGCTGTTAACCACAGTGTGTGTGATGTGAACCCAACGTTGACGTTGTTAGAAATGCACACGATGAGTTCTAAGAATTCACCAATGCAGCAGCTGATCAGCCAGTCCGGAATACATCTCGCGCAGTGTTTCAACTCGGATAGTTGTTCATCGGTGTTCTCTTTGAAGGTAAACTGTGTCCTCGTTGGATGAGCGTCATGACTAATTTGTTCTTCTATCTGCAGCTCATAGCCGTGTCATGCGTTGCTGAATTTTTGCACGATGATTGTGAAGGTAGTAGGAGCATAATCGATTACTTGGTACGAAGCGGCTCCATACGATTTTTGCTAGAATCAGTGTGCACACCCAACATGATGGATTCAGCCAAAATTGAAGATATTGAGAAAGTTTCAGTCTATTTTAAAGCTGTTATGGTAATCAACTGCTTCAATGATTTGTGTGTTAATAGTCTGCTTGTAGGCTTTGTTTGCCCGCATCGCTGTCACTCCTATCGGTTGGCAGTCTCTTGTTGAGCTGGGCGCACTCACACGCCTATCCAGGTTTTCATTTTGGAGACACGCCCCCGATGAGCTGTATTTAAAGCCTGAGACCGTTTCACAGTATGTCCTGTCGTTGTTCGATTCCATGATCATTCCGCATCTTTAGGTCACACACCCTCTCCTCCGTATATATGGGTATCTGCTCCGCTGTCCTCCGACTTTCACTCGCTCACCAGCAGTTCAAAGATTGGGAAGGAATCTTCGCAGAGGTTGTTGCTTGCCACAACGTCCACCTTTACCGTCATCGCACTTTCAGGTTGTTTCTCCCCTATTCGCTCAGAAAGACGCAATTCAACAACTAATCAGAGCGAAGATAAAGCACAGCGCTGTTCGATTAGCCGTGCAGATAATTTCCAGTTTTCCGAGAAAGATCAGATTGTCAGCTGACGACGATTCGTTCGTCAAAAACATAATTGCGTACGAAAAGATGGAAGCTAAAGCAAAAGAAGAAGAAGAAGCAATGTCGTATTGAATTTAGTTGCTTTCTATTATTATTGTTATATCTGTTATGTTATAAATTTTGAGTTCCAGTTGAGATGATCGCCCGTGCCGGCGGCGGCGGTGAGCCAGTGTAGTGTGCATGAGATCGACAGAGAATCTGTCTTTCCTTCGTCGTACAAGATCAAACTGAGGTCGTCGCGCAGAACGCTCGTGTCATGTGAGCTACAAACGTTTCCAAAATTGCAATGTCGAATAATTTCGTCATCCGGCTGCCAATTCAGCTGACAGCCAATCGTTTGAGAGCAATATTCAAACGATTGACCTGGGGAAGAACGCCAATTTGGTTGGTTTTTTTGAAAAGGCTGAGGATGGAAAGCATCGGAAAAATAGCAACAAAAACCAACATTTCCCACAGTAAACATTGCCAACTCAGGCAAGATCATGTAGTCCTGAGGTGGCGACGTTCGGCACTCTTTATTTACGTTTTTCGCAGGCACGGGAACCGGCGCCCGGTACGACGTTTATCGTCCCGCCGCTTTCGTGCCGCAACATAACTTTCGCAGAATGGATCAATTGTGTGCAGAATCTGTCGCAAATAGACTCTAACACTCGCTCGCGCTCAGTTGTCAAACTTTAAGCTATATTTATGTCCTATTTCAGAATAATGTCCTGCAACAACAACACCACCAAAGCACCCGACGACTCTGACTCATCAGTTGAGTTTGTTGATGCCGTCAGCACTGGATCGTCGGTACTGGTTGCTCCTCCGTCTCCACAACCACCTCAGGTCTCTGCTGAACCGTCAACCTCCTACCCTTTGAACGGCTCCTTTCTTCTTCAAGGCCGACTGGAAATCGCCCAGCGCAAGAAATCTCAAAGTGACAGCCGCAAGCCTTACGAAGCTCCGTCGTTCAGTCGAGTTTTTGTTCGCGGATTCGCCCGTAACGCTTCCGCACCCGGTTAGTTTAGTCGTCATTTGTTTTTGGCTAATATTTTAATTACAGAAAGGAAGTCAGCTGTACGCGAAGTACTGAAAGGTTCTATTTATCTACCTAATGGACCGAAAAGTTTGATTCGAGCCATAAAAACTCACTTTCGATTCCGCGGAGCTGCCAGCATTGAATTTGGACATCGTTTACAGTCGGGAGACTTTGCGATGCTCACAAATCTATTTGGAAAACGCGGATTGAAAGTTGTCGTAGATCAATCCAAAGACTACAATGAGAAGCTTGATCGTCGGAATGCAGCACATCAGGAACAACAAGAGAATGCCGCCAAGAATGCCTTCAAAAAAATGAAAAAAAGTGAAGCCGAAGCGGTATCTTAACTCAAGTCTGGGCCATTGGCAAAAGTGTACAGAATTTGGGTTCTTCCCTGGCGCAGAGCGAAGCCCAAGCTTGATAAAACGCATGAAATCCTAAGTATCACCTAAGCTTACCTTGATAAAACGCCAGAAATCATCAAGCCTAAGCATCACCTAACCTTACCTTGATAAAACGCCAGAAATCATCAAGTCTAAGTAACCCCTACGCTTAACCTTGATAAAACTACAGAAATCAACCACGTCGCCGAACCCAAATTTGTCGCTTAAACTTTAGTTGTTACAACTCGGTTTTCATTCCGCGCCAGATCGTTGTCCGTTTAACAAACACTTACAACGCGTTCAAAGCTCATTTGTCAAGATCTATCAACAACCCCGCGCCGATGGGCGCCGAAGGGGCCCTGAGCACGAACATCCGCCGCTTCAATGGGCGCCGAAGGGGCCCTGAGCACGAACATCCTCCGCTTCAATGAACGTCATCCACTCCCAAATATGCTTAGACATGACTAACATGCAAACTACCGAACATCACTGCGCCGATGGGCGCCGCAGGTGCCCTGAGAACGAACATCTTCCGCTTTACTAGCCTGCAACCAGTGACTACAAACAGGCGACAAATTTGGGTTCGGCGACGTGGTTGATTTCTGTAGTTTTATCAAGGTTAAGCGTAGGGGTTACTTAGACTTGATGATTTCTGGCGTTTTATCAAGGTAAGGTTAGGTGATGCTTAGGCTTGATGATTTCTGGCGTTTTATCAAGGTAAGCTTAGGTGATACTTAGGATTTCATGCGTTTTATCAAGCTTGGGCTTCGCTCTGCGCCAGGGAAGAACCCAAATTCTGTACACTTTTGCCAATGGCCCAGACTTGAGTTAAGATTTCCGTTGTTTTATCGAATCTTCGATTTTTAAAACAATAAAACAATAACATAACAAATTCATAGTGTTTTTCGCGTCGCCTTCCGTTTATTACCTGCCCGTCGCGGTGTTGTGCTGCAAGTGTTCCGTGGAACATATCTGGCGACCTTCTCCAAGCAGATGACCTCGAAATCCTTGATGCCCTGTTTGAGCATTGCCTTCGGCATTGGAGCGCTGTCGTCATCGAGCAAGTGCCAAGTGCTATTTCCGTCTGCGCGAGACTTTGACCATCCGACGTAGTGTTTTAGTCGAGGGATGTATTCAATTCCCGCTATAGGTTTCCACGTGAAGCCAAACATTTGTACTCCAGAAAGGTTCATCCCTGTGACTGTAACAATGATGTTACTTTTGAAATTTTCACAAAACCCTTACCTTTCGGAGGAGCCAAACCGTTGTTGAAAATGATGATCAAGTTCTCCACAGTGTCCTCATCAAGTTCAACCGTTCTCGTTGTCAACTTTTCGCTTTTGCAAGACGTGCAGATCGTGCTGTTCTCTAGATAGTCACTAAGGAGAGACATGAACGGAATGCTAGGTGCATAGACCTGCAGCGTTGAGAACTCCAAGTGCGTAAGAATTTCAACGCGAGACCGGCGTCTGTCACACATGCAAACGCGGCTCGTATGGACGTTGAACGAGAAAGTGCTGCGGAGATCAAAGTCAAAGAAAGAGCGAATGATTTCTTCCAAAGCAATCGGACGAGTTCTTCTGAACGCTATGGAATGATGGTGGCCAATAGACTTCTAAGATGGACGACACTTCTCGTTTCTTTCCGGATGACTTGCCCAAGTACTTCGGAGAAACCGATTGGCGTGTGGACCAGCTGATAGCCTTTCAGCGACAGCGTTCATACGGTAGAATACTTGACAACAAGCTATGAGGAAGCAATCGTTTCCGGAATTGATTAGTTGCGGAAAGTCGTCGTCTTCGTCGGCAAATACTGCGGGTCTCTTGCGTCGCGGCTGTTCTTCTTCGTCTTCATCGCTCGTTTGGCTGTCTGTCATTTAGAAAAAACGTTTAGAGAATGTAATCAGAC
>MQUG01003899.1:0-11102 GCA_007213375.1 Steinernema feltiae | reverse complement strand
TTTTTTTCTTTTAATTTTAATTTTATTTTAATCTTAATTTTTATTATTAAATTTATTTATTAAAATTAAAATTTTTTAATTTAAAAATATTTTTGATTTTAAATTTTTTTAATAGCTGCAGACTTCCACTCTTGGTGCAAAATAACCAACAAAACAACACGATGAAGCGATGAAATAGCAAATAGCAACAAACTCAGCAAAGTCCTTGCTAACAGTTGATTTCCAGCCGAAATCGTCGAAAATATTCGTTTTTTGTTGAATCAAATTCGATGCGTTGCAAAACCGGCGGTACCAAGGTGTAACTTGTCCATGTTAAAAATAGGCGCCACTGCGATGGCCGCCGGAGAATGCAATCTGCTCGCTTGCGCGCTACGTTCTAACCATGATTTGTAATCAAAAACTAATTTAATTCAGTAAGATATCCATTGATACCATCTTGTTATACAACAACAAATCGAAATTTCCTTTTATTTAAACATGAGTTCGTAGTCTCTACTGGAGTTGGCAGTCAACCAATCTTTAGACTTTTGAAGATCCTCTTCTTCAAGGCGAATGGTCCTGCGCGGGCTTCCTCTAGCCACCCTAACGTATCCGTACTCAATCACTGCAATTAAAATGAGTGCACATCTGAAATGCCCCACGTTTTATTATGAAGAGCGCGGAAACAAAAAGGTGGTCTAAGGAGACCACATCGAAATGGCAAATCCACTCGTCATCCGGTTTTCTTTCTTTGTGCATGCCGCCTGCACCTAGGCAGCAAGGATCCTCTTCCTGTATGAGCCTTTTCGCTGCATGCGTCATCCCATTAGTTATTGTGTCCGGCAGGCTAAATGAGGGACTACAATAAAAAGCTTTAAAAATTCGACCTACAAACGCATTCTCTGGATGTAACATGCTTCTGTCCACACTGGAAAGAGATCTTCGCTTGAAGATGTTATTATCTTTGTAGGCTTTTGTAGATAACTGTGCAGATTCCGTGAATGGACCAATTTTGACAGGTTTATAGGAGCCAGTTCCTCGATGACGTGGTGCTAAATTCAAGTTTTTAATGTAATCTCTCTGCAAGTGCATATCGCCTACGTATTTGGTCAGCGACTTTCTCTGTAGTCCGCACGCAAAAATGCGGCAGATACCGGGCAGCTTGAGTAAATTGCAGGTGCAGTAAATTGAGAATCGTTTCAAGACCGCAATGTCTGATCAGCTCTTCAAACCGAGCAATTTTCGTCGGCATTTCTGAAATGAAAGTTGGTGAACGATCAGCTAATAGGAAAGGTGAAAGAATTTGGGTCTATAGCTTGAATAGGCGGCATGAGCTCTTCTGAAGACGCCTCCGGCGCTCGCAGTCACGCGGTCAGCGATCGGCGGTTGCTTTTAGGAATTTGAACGAATTGAATGAATTTTATGTTTTAAATTGTAATGTCAAACTCACATTTGGTTGCACACGGTGCTTAGCGTTGATCGACAGAGATTACAGTGTTAATTACCTGAAATTCGCACGTTAAGGACACACGCATCAATCGAGTGTTGCAAACGCGACAAACGAGCGCTTTGTTCAACGAAATCGATTGCGCATCTCACCGTCACGACAGCCTCCGCGGCTACAAGCGCCACCTCCAACACGTCGCCGAGCAGGAGAGATGCGCTCGCCATCGCTAGTGAGTGTGACGCGATGACGTGAGCGGAATCGATTGCCGAGTCACTCGCGATGTTACACTCTCGTGTAAAGGTCATCCGTTTGTTTTTTTCCCCAATTTAGACCCTCAAAACTCAAAACACTTTACAGACAATTCAAATAAATCAAAATAATTTTATAGTTGATTACTGTAATTAAAATAAGTACAAGCTCATCTGAACGGCCTCACATTTTGGTGTAAAGTTTTGGTGCTTCTTCCAATTTGCAGCTTGCAGCTTGGCAATGTCCGCTTTCAGATCGTTGACGAGGTTCGCGCATTTGCGGTTTGCCAGACCAAATCGTCGAAAATATTCGATTTTTGTTGAATCAAATTTGATGCGTTGCAAACATGTTAAAATAGGCGCCACTGCGATGGCTCGCCGGAGATTGCAATCTGCACGTTCTAACCATGATTTGTAATCAAAAACAGAATTAAATTCAGTAAGAAAAACCCATTGCCATCTTGTTATACAAGAACAAATCGAAATTTCTTTTTATTTGAACCATGAAACATATAAAACATCAGCAAATACGATTACAAAAGAAGTCATAAAATTATATTTTAGCCGCGATGGCTTCCACAGCCGGCTTCTGCTGAGAATACGCCTTGCGACCTCTCTCAGCCAGCCATTCTACCATAGAGTTGTAGTCGTGTGAAGTTGTTCTTTGTTGATATACTACTTGTTTCTTGTAACTGAAAAATTAAGATAAAAGTCGTTTGAAAAATCTGTATTTGATGTTAAGTTTCAATAATCTCAAATTGCCGCTACGTTGCCCGCAAATAGCAACAAACTCATGCAGAATCCTTGCTAACAGCCGAAATCGTCGAAAATATTCGATTTTTGTTGAATCAAATTTGATGCGTTGCAAAACCGGCGGTACCAAGGTGAACTTGTCCATGTTAAAAATAGGCGCCACTGCGATGGCCGCCTGAGATTGCAATTTGCTCGCTTGCGCGCTACGTTGTAACATGATTTGTAATCAAAAACTGAATTTAATTCTGTAAGTAATCCATTACCATCTTGTTACAACAACAAATCGACATTTCCTTTTATTTGAACCATGAAACATATAAAACATCAGCAAATACGATTACAAAAGAAGTCATAAAATTTTATTTTAGCCGCGATGGCTTCCGCAGCTGGGTTTGGGCGGCTGTAAGCCTTGCGGCTTCTCTCAGCCATCCACTCTACCATAAAATGGTAGTCTGCTCTGGAGCTCGCTGTTAACCAATTCTTGTACGTTTCCAAATCGTCCCTTTCAAGACCAGTTGATCTGCGCGGGCTTCCTCTAGCCGCCCGAGCGTATCCGTAATCTATGACTACAGATGGAATTAAGTAAAACTTTCACATCTGAAATGCCTCACGTTTCGGAAGGTAGAGTGCCGACACGAAAATGTGGCTTAGAGGCACCACATTAAAATGGCGTTCTCGTCTTTCCTCCCGCATGGCGCCTGAAACCAGGCAGCAATGCTCGTCCTGTTTTATGAGTTTTATGAGCAGTTCCCCTTCCTAAAAAATGTTTGTTAGGTTTCTAAATCAAGCGAATACTTACAGAAACTTTGCGTGCATGCTTGCAGCAATCCAAAAGCATAGCTGCATATGCGACGCTTCAAAATTAACCGTCCAATTTGTGCAGTGAATAGGTCGGATTGGACCACTTGAAACTCAACGTCTTGGTCTTCGATAACGCTGCTCTTCACAGCTCTCTGCAGTTCTCCAATGCGGTGATTTCCATCAATCACCACATATCGCTTTGAAGTGGATAAGTAGAAGACAGTAATGGACATTTCGTCCCCAACGCCCACAAACTACAACATGACCCTTAAATATTAGTTGTAAGATGCGAGATTACCTTAAATTCATTTTTTGCGATTTTGCTTCTTTGTTGCATCCTGGCTGAACTCTCTTAGTTGATACTCTTCGTAAAACACGAGCAGATCGCTGATCTTAACGGATCTGTGGTCCAGTTAGTTGGCGGTTGAATTTGATTTTTTTAGACTAAAACATGACGATTAGAGCGAGATTACGGTAGTGCCACTTGCGTAAATTTGCAGAAAATCCTCGTGGACCGCCGACGGATGCGGTAGAACTGAATCAAGGCGGGAAACCGAGATACGAGTCTGGAAAACTCTCAGTTTGGAAGATGGAAATAGAACAAACCGCGATGATTTTACAGGTTTTGGCATCGCTGCGACACATCGAACGAAAGACGGCGACGCAACTCACAATCAATCCTGAATGCGATGCTAAATCAATCATGCGACTAGGCACGACCGTCCCAGCTACGGCCGGCCTCATAGCTAGCGCACGCCAGCTTATCTAACCTACGGATCGTTTCGGCGGTCCAGCGCTGCGGCGCGCGTCGCTGATTATTGTGACCTCACAGCAACATGCGCAGAGCGCTGAGGTCACTCAACCTTGTAGAATCAGAGCGGGCGAGAGTTGATTGGTGATAATGGGAGTTGAGAACTGTCCTTGAGAACAACTTTGTCGTTTATCGTCTCGAGCGATCTCCGGGAAAGAAGACGCACGTCGGAGGAGAGCGCACAAGCTCAGCCCAGTCATGAGATGAAAGGTGCTGCGCCGGCGAATGACCACCTAGTCCGACCAGTGCATCGAAGCGCAATCGACAGCTTCTCGGTCAGTACAAACTCAGCAGCCTCCTCAAAGTCCACCACCGTCGTCCAGAACAACGCATTTCTATTGTGTACTTTGGCGCACAAAATTCAAAAATTTTATCTGACAAACAACAATTGAGCTCTTCATGCTTGAATGCTTGAATGCTAGGAACGTAGGAATGCTTGAAGTGCATAGCACAATTTTTCTCGCACGTTTTGCTACAGTTAACAGTTGCTACAGTTATTTATTGGCGTCTTCTATGGGAGAATCCATTAGTCGAAAATTCCAAGGACCTTCAAATCGTCGTCATAGCAAATGCCATTTCTTGCAGCTTGTCAGATTCCTAAATCGCACAACTGGATGACAATGTGACATTTCTAACTGAACTAACCTTTTTAACGCAGTAATTCCTACAGTAGATGGCTGCTTACTATGCTCCACAGCTCCACAGTAGGTCCAAAAAATCGTTGCTTGGACATGCTAAAAGGTTTGTTTTAAAACTGTGAATCTGTTTGAAAACGGACGTTTTCGATATGAATCGGGCGATGTATCTGTACTCATCTCTTGTCACGTCTTGTCTTGAGGATCGTGCCAGTCTTTGAAAGTTTGAAAACTGTGCTCTAATAAATCGCAATGATCGTAGTCTGTGCGTTCCGTGGGGTCGGCAGTTAATTGATCTAAACAATATTAATGGTTTTTAAGCCAGGAAACCAAAAACCCGAGACTTTAAAATGAATTTTTACCACAAATATGCCAAACCTGAATCTAACTTACAATTCTGTTCAATCGTTTGCGTACTCCATCTTAGATGATGTCGCTCATTGCGACACTAATCGAAACGATAAAAACTAATTTTGGTCTGATTCAAAATTGTACTTTGAGTTGAGAAAATTGAGTAAACTTGAAAGCTTCCAACTTGCTGACATGTTTGATGCCGTAATCAGTTAATGTTAGGCCCAAAAATGACGTAATTTTTGATTTAAACAGCAGTTTAAATGATTTGAATGATTCTCAGCAGAACTCTAATAGACTCAGACAGTAAACTTACTTTTGCAGTTGACAAGGCCAATTTGATTGACCTTGTTTTTTTCCCAATATTGCCGCTTCGATTACATTGGAATGCAGTGAATTTGGCAGGATTTTGGCAAACGACTATATTGTTGCTATTAAAACGCATATGTCTTGAACGTAAATCCTTCTACCAATTGCGCAAATCAGGTGATAATTTAAATGTCCATATACGCTTACTTGCTTCAAAATACCATGTTTCTCTTTTTGACGAGGAGTCCAAAAATCGGAGTACCAAGGACATAGCACTTCGGGGCTCGTAGATTTCCATTAAGCAATCTGAAATTGAAAACACCGATTGTAAAAATGCTTTTCAGGCCTAAAATATAGCTCTGTGACCTCAAACATGGCGCACAGTTGTGAAACAAAAAACTACGCAACAATCGATCAGTGAGTTGCATACCTGTGTCCACAAAATCGATTGTTGCAACCACAGAAGGTTGATTCCGTTAAAGAGCTGCGCATTCATCCTACAAAAAACGCTCTGTGTGATGCCTACAATTGTGTAGAACTCTCGCTGAACGAACCTTTTTGCGTGCGTGTGTTTTCGCCTTTTTGCTGTCGGAAATCGGCCGTTTGTTTCTAGAAATTAAGTTGGTAAAAACACCATTTTTGAGGTTTGGTTCCATAATTACTCCACTTTATGACCGATCGCAATCGCAAAGAACAAAAAATCACTTACCACAAATTTGTTTTGTCGTGGTTCATAGCTAATTTGGTCAGTTTTGGGAATTTGATCTTTCAGCTTTGTGTTTGCTAAGTGAAAATTTAGTCTAAATTTCTTTATTTTTAGTATCAGATGGAAAGCGCATATTTGGTTATTGATGCAAATAGTGATGAACTTACGAAGTGCGTGATTGTACAGTATCTGCTCCCAAAACAAACGCTACAATCGCCGTTTCGTAATTGGTTGGACATAATGGAGCCACGGAATGAGACGTTTGAGAGCATGCATCCTACAAAACAAGTTCTGATTTGTATAAAATGGCGCAGAACCGTGGCTTAACTAACTTTTTTTCTCGATAAACTACCCTCGTTGAACGCCGAGTATCCCTTGTGCACTGTTTCTAGAAATTAAATTAGTAAAATTACCATTTTTGAGGTTTCGTTCATAGTCTTATTTTATGAGCGATTGCAATCGCTAAGAGCAAAAAATCGCAAAAAAAAAATCGGTGTTTGTTTCTTCAGCAACAACCTTTAGCATCTATACTTCAGGCTAATTTCAGCTCTAATTTCGATCAAAATTGTTCTCATTTTTAGTATCAAATACAAAGCAAATTGATGCTGATTGCTACAGTTTTAAGTAGAAACTTTCACCAAAACAACGAATTTCCGCAAACTACAAAACTATTTTCTATTTTATTTTCAAAGCGAAAGTGCGAATTCGCTGGTTGAATTCAAATCAAACTATGAACTTACGTTGTAAACTGGGTCGTTAAATCGGGTCGTCCTAATGGTTGTTGTTTTTTTAACAAATTCCAATCGTACGCGGCGGAATCTTCGCGAAAGGTGATTGGTTTCTGAATTGGTTGCGTGGATTATGAATGCGATTAGACACAATTCTTTTGAATTCATCAAAACAACGAATTCCCGCAAGCTACAAAAAGCCCAATTTATTTCAAATGAGGATGAACTTACGTTCTGCTTCGTTTCGCTGTTTTCTGCACATTTCTCCCACAATTTCTGCACTAATTCAAATCGGAAAGGATGTCATTGGATCATGTGACTGCGTTCGGTTTCTGAATTGGTTGCGTGGGCAAAATTTAGAAATTGAATAGAGTCACACGTTAAACTCACAGCTGCAGGTGACAAATCGTCTTTTCCGGTAATATATCCTCAGAAAATTTGCGTTAATCGCAAAGCTCCGGTTTTCCTTAGAGCGTTCCAAAAATCGGTATACACGGTTTCAGTTGCAGATTACGCAAACTTGTTTTGCTGTCAACCTCTGTAGCGAATAAACGGCCCTCCTGAATGAATTTCTACTTTACTAGCAAAGCAAAAGTGCTCGCTGGTTGAATTCACATCGACGATAAACTTACGTTTTGTAAACCGGGTCGTTAAATGGTTTTTGGTTTTTGGGACAAATCCCAATCGGAAGGAATCGGGCCCTTTGCGAATGCTTGGGAGGACTATGAATGCGCTTAGACACAATTCTCTTGAATTCACCAAAACAACCAATTTCCGCAAGCTTTAAAACGCCAAATTCATTTCAAATGAGGATGAACTTACGTTTTGTTTCGTTTCGCTGTTTTCTGCACCAATTCAAATCGTAAAAAGATGTTATTGGTTGTTCTGACTGCTCCGAAATCCGAACTGCTCAGTGATCCGAAATCACTGATTTTTTTTGTAATATTACAGGACTAATAATTATTTACAACGCAATAGGTAACTTTTGGCGCGAAAAGATAGCCTTGTTTTCCAGAACTCAAGTTCGCTGGTCACAAACTCATGCTTTTTATGATCGCAATCGTCTTCCCGTGTCTTGACTCTGACTAGCTCTACAGCAATAATTGTTCCAATAAGTCAAAAATTGCCCACAGTCGTCTTTTGAAAATCACTAATCTTCAATTTTAATTCATTTTAAGGGAAGGTGGACTTACGTTTTGCAGCTTCCAAATCGTTATAGATCTGCATCTACACCAAATCAAATCAAACCAAATACAAAGTGTGTCTTTCTCAAGACTGTGATCCGCTTCTAAATTGATCGCAAATATGATTGTGTTCTTTGTATTGAGGTTGCAAACTCACAACCGATTGCAAACGCTGTGTCGTGGTTCGTCACAGATTAAATTGTCTGAAATTCGCAAAGACGTAACAAAGAAGCGACCGATCGTCAATTAGATTGTCACTCGCACCCAAAGCCACTAAAAGCAATTGGTGGGTGTTTGCTACATTTGCGGAATGACCGCAAAAATTTGTTTGTTTAATTTTTCACTGAAAGTAGAAGGTTGAAATTCAAAAAAGCTCAATTTTATAAATTTTTAATTCAGTTTTTTTTTGGAAAATTTTTAACTCTTAAAGTAATTATCAAAAAAAAGCGAATTCATTGATCAATGTCAATTCGCTGATGAACTTACGTTTTGCACGTTTTAAATCGCAGCTAACTGCAGTTTTTGGACTCATTCCAATCGGTTAATTGACAATTGGATCTATGTTGTGACTGAAATCGGCGTCTAAATCAATCCCAAACATTAAGATATAATTGACTTAAATGTTTAACGATTGTCAAGTTCTATGTCGCCAAGCCAAGATTTTATCTGATTTGTTCTGTTTTAACTAATGACATGAAACTCACATGTGGTTGCAAACGGTGCTCAGCGTGGATCGACAGAGATTACGGTGTTAATTACCTGAAATTAGCACTTTAAGGACACACGCATCAAGCGAGAGTTGCAAACGCGACGAAGGAGCGCGTCGTACAGCGAAATCGATCGTCGACGCGTCTGACCGCGAGCGGAATCGATTGCTGAGTCACTCGCTCCCGAGGGCGCGTCGCTCGAAGCGATCGGCGGTGCTTGTGCTCACGCGTGTCACATGCGATGTTGCATTGTCGTTCAAAAGTCATCTGTTTGCTTTCACTTGCAGCCTTCAGAAATGCGCAGGACAACACACTTATCAGCTTTACTAATTCTAATTAAATCAAGGTTGTTGAGGATCACAATCGGCGTAACGAGTGATGCTGCATTGTCGCCTGAAAGGCAATAGTAAGTCTTCGACAAACTAATTGATTGCTCAATTCAGCCATGCCTCTAACAATTTCTCCTTTGTTTTTAAACACTGTTTTAAAAGAAATAGGATACGAAATTTGCAAAATTTATCAGGTGCGAAATCATGGATTCTATTGTTTGATGACAATTCTCAGCGGTCAAATCGTCGACTCCATCCACTCCGAGTCATAATCGTTATAATATGTTAAGTGCTTGGTGCACCAGAACACCGTCACGCGTTCAAAGAGTTTTGCTGTTAATTTTTAACAGCAAAATCGTAGTCAAAATCTCTGCTTCATCGTTGTGCGCTCCTCCAAACTTCGATATATGTTTGGAAATTTGTTTTGCACAACTGAAATTAGCGGTGTCGACGTACGCTGCACATAGACTTACCGTATCTAAATAACCGAATTGTTTCAAATTTCCAAGTTTCTTCTAATCGAAACTGATTGTTGAATTCTACGCGTCTCATCGCTGTTGTTAGCAAGGCGCCTTAAATATTCGTATTACTTGGAATGGCGTGAGGTGGTAACTTGCATTTTGGTTAATTACGATGCTTTAAATCCAGAGACACATGATCCGTCTTGCTGAGATGTTCAGTGCCTAAACCTCGCGATCATTATCAGTTGATGATTTGGTGTTCTAACCTCATGTAGGACTATAATCGTTGGTGGGGCCATTTGAACAGGCGGGTCATACGGTATCTATAAAACAGAGGTAGTCCGAGTTAGTCGTCATGCGCCGAATGGGGCATCCTTCAATGGCTAACATCCAATCTCTGAGTTGGCAGAGCTTCGGAGGGTTGTTCATTCGCAGTTTCTGGATCCACAATAGAGCTTCCGTTTCGAGAAAGCCGAGGACCTCGGCTCTCGATTGCAGTTGTAGTCGCTGAGGTTGGCGTAGAATTTCCGCTAAACGGTTTCATCGAGGTAGGAATCGTAGTACATTCCTACCAGCGCCTCAGGGTATTTCATTTCCGTGAGGTTTTGTCGGCCAACCACAAGGCATTGAAGGCATGGCAAATTGTTAGGCACATCATTTCGATCTTCGTGTCGATGTCGTCAATCGTAGGTGGCGTTCGCTGACGCTAACGCTGAGAATTGGCTCCAGAAGTATTGCTGTCGGACATTGGAGATTTATGAGGACGGACGTGGAGTACTCATTTTTGGATGGCTTTTAATTAGGCGGTTGGGTCGTTGAATGTAACGTCGCAGTTTGTTTTTGTTTTTCGCATGTTGGTTACGCTGTTGACGGATTGGTTGCCATTTGATTGATTAGTTAAGGGTTGAAGTCGGATTTTTGTACACTAAAACATAACGATTAGAGCAAGATTACGGTAGCGCCAGTTACATGAGATTGAGGAAAATCAAATCGGTTTCTTGACGATTAAAAAACCAGAAAATTTTTTTATTGTTTTTTCTGCACTATGGCTAAACAATGGCTACGGTACGACCTTGCAGTTCTCCTCTTTGCGGAACTGTGTCCACACAGTTTAAGCCCAGCGGCGGTTCGGGGCCTCTCGAAACAGCAGAACGAAACGAGAGTGTTGTCGAAGGATCGGAAGAGAGCATCAGCATCGAGGACTGGAATCTTCTGGTAGCGCGGTGGATGAATGATGCGAAGGTGGGAGAGCGGCACTGGACGAAGCGGCCGTGCAGACTCGAACAGAAGAAGGAAACGAGCAGTCACGTGTCTTCTGAATTTCACGGAAGCCGTCAATCAGGGACCACAGCGATGAATGGTCAACGCACAGCTCCGTCTGTAATCGTCAATGTGCTGAGTCCGCATTTGTAACTGTCAAAGTGTTGCGTCCGCACGGTTGCTTGTCCTCGGCATCCAGTTGTCGTCGAGCTCGTTCGGGAACAGCAGCTCAAAGTAGTCTGGGCTGTAAGTTTCATTCCAGCCCCTAGCGTCCCAGTGGTCGTTAGGCGTTTGTTTTGTTTCAAACGTTGTGATTAATGTAGCCTGAAATTTTTTTAGTGCTTTAATCAAATTGCCGATCAATAAAAGGAGCTTACAATGGAAGTTCCACAG
>MQUG01003897.1:0-46623 GCA_007213375.1 Steinernema feltiae | reverse complement strand
TAACTTCCTCTGGAATCAAATCATTCTGTGCTGTAATGAACAGGACCACATATACTTTTGATTACTCTAAGAACTCTCCATCAGAAGATTGGGAAAATGGAGCTATGCAAAGCAATATATTAGGTTGGAAGGATCTCATTGAGCAGCATTTCAACAAGGTATGGGTTTGGTGTTCAATAGAGTTAAGAGAGTAGATTTTCAGATCTGCGTGACAAAGGCAGAGTACAAGTTCAATGGAAGAACGACGAAAGTTACACAGACGGTCGACGCTGTCGATAGCCATCCAAGTGACTGTTCTATGTCGCATCTGAGGTCTCAATGTAAAACACATTACGGTAGCCAAAACGCGGTCATTTGTCCATTTGACGTCAATAGCAAGATCGACGAGATGGAAGTTACATGTTGTTGTCAAGGACATTTCTGCAATCATCGGACAGGAAATGTACAATGCATGCATGATTTGTTTCCATTGATTTTGCTGTTTAGGGCCTGTTTGCACGTAATGGTTATACTGGCTCACCCAAAATGAAGCGTGTCTGTCAAGTTCCTATGATTCGCGGTTATCCGGAATTGGATGGACAGTGCGAACGCTCTTGGGATTCTACTAGCATGTGGGAAATTAATCAAGCATCTAATGAAGCGCCTGCTGTGGCATCTAGCGATAGTTTCTATCTTGCCAAACGACAAAATATTGGGTTCCTGCAGCAGCTGCGATCGTAATCTGGCAGTGAGTGTTGATGAATACGTGAAGAAATGCCCAAAAAATCCTCCTGGTTTCATCGACAGACGCCGAGCGGGCATTCCATGGACAACTCTCTCCTGCAGTTGTCACCATGATAAATGTTCGGCGACGAACGGCAGCGATGTGCCCAGCGATGAAACGAAGATTTCGGTAATTTGCCAAAGTGTAGCTACGTATAAAACTCGTTTTTCAGTTGTTTAAAAGTTGTTATGACCATAGCGAAGCTAGCGCTCTTGTTCCCTTTGCCGAAAGAGCAATTTACCCGAACAACGACTCCCGCTACTGTTATATGGCAATCCTTGAAAATGCTGTCTATGGAGGTATGCTTGCTGTATTACTTATCTAAACACTAATTTTCAAGATTACGTAAGCATTGCGGGGAGCTACAATAGCAGCTCATCACTTGCACTTTTTCACGAATTCAACAATTTCACCTGCACTCAAGGTGCCTTCGAAAATGTTAAATTGTATGATGCAATGATTCATTACGATCCTATCGCCGAGCAACGTTGTGCTGCTCCAATGTAGTCTCAAACGGGGATAAAATGTGGCAATTAGCTATCAGCTATCACATAAATAAAACAATGAATAGTATTGAAGAATGGAGCGAGAGGAAGCAAATCGTGAGGATTTCTTTCCTTTGCCTACAATATGTGACTGAACAACATTTCAGTCCTGCCGAGACGAAAGTGGATTCCTGAAGTCGTGCGATACAAGTCCCACTAAAAGGAGTGCGATTGGCTGCTACATGGAGCGTTCAACGAATATTCTCGATTTTGCCGTCAGCGGTTGCTTGGAACAGAACGATGGCGAAAATTTGGACTCCAGAGGCCGAGCACTCTGTGAAGCACGAACTGCTGCACAACAATGGAAATGTTGCCTACTGTAGTTTCGACAAAGAAGCCGAATCGATCCATTGCTGCTGCCGAAATGACGATGACTGCCAGAAGCTGAGAGCAACATATTCTAGTGTTACATTTACTTAATTGCCGCTTCCGTTTTTTCAATACATCATTTTCCTGGGTTTCTTTTCGTGAGTTTGCGAGGGTGTTCCGCGCGCCCTGGATGCATCATGCAGCGACGCCACAATAGCTCAGTACGGAGTTGGTAAAAATGCTGCTGCTGTCCGGTACTAAATGACTCAGAATTGTGCGTTTGTTCTCTAGTTTTTCTATCCTACGGTTTGCGCAGCAAACACGAGAATTTCTACAAAAACGCTGAAAAATCCATGGACGCGGGCGTCAACCGCGACGTGTTGAGAGACATTAGCGAGACATCACAGGAAGCCGAGCATCTCCAATGTGCAGTTCAATTGGATAGAAATGGAGGAAAAAGAGGATAGACTTCCAATCGTACGTGACTTCTGCAGTTTATTTCTTTCAGACAAAGTCGAAGTGACGTGTTCCGCGTTTACGTGACTTTTTAAAATTTGTCTGCAGGCGATGAGTTGTCTCGATCGTTGCAGATGTCGGTCGACCACATCGTCTTCCGTTCAGTTCACTTTGAGTCGCGCGCCGGAGATGGTTTGCTCTCGCTTCCTCTGTGTTCTCCAAATCGCGTTCTTCTGCTTCTCAGGTTAGTTGTTTCCCTTCTGCTCGTGGAGCTTCGCGATTCTCTTCTTCAGTATCTGATGCGTTGTTCTGTCGTGATCCGTTCAACGACGTTGTTGTCAACGTCAGCGGAAATGCGTGCGTTTACTGGCTGAACTTGGACACGTTGGAGCCCGGCAGCAACGTCTTCGATCGGGACAACGAATACAACGAATTCTACGAAGAACTCGTGCAGATTAATCCAGAAGAAGAAGTCGTTTCTGGAAAAGGATACTGGCGCAATGAAAACGGGTCCTTTGACGTCTACTACGTTGCTTATCGAGCTTTTGCTAACCCGACGATTCATCCAAAGCTCAATGGCGTTGATCTGGTAATTTCCAATTGAGTTTTTCTAATTCTTCATCTCAATTTCAGGAATTATATCTGCTGAAACAATACATGCTGACGAGCTTCATCAATTGCATTCCAGATGATCTCAACGAGCATAGTTTCGAGTGTTACAGCGGACAAACTGCCAAAAATGGCGAATACATCCGAGAAAAGCGAACGGCTCATTGCAAAACTTGGAATGGAATCTACGTACGTTTGTGATGTCTAATCTATGTTTCATATCAACGGATTTCAGGAACCGATTGAGAACGGTCTTGATGTCTGCACGTTTGAATTTGACCTAAGCTCTAGTAAGGAACTGAAGGTTCGAAATCCTTCCATGAACAACGTAGACGTAAAATTGGGATTGCGCAAGTTGGAACGTAAACCACACGAGCTTTGTAAACTGCATAGGAAAGGTTTCAACGTGGTAGGTGCTTTTCATCTTTTGTTATGAAATTGCCATTCGTTGTAGAGCACAGGATTGGACAATGGCCAGTGTCTGAGAAGATCTGGACCTTACAGCTACGACATTTTGTGTTGTTTTTATGGGAATAACGACGATTTCTACAAGGACATTCCGGGAACGTTGCCATTTGGTAGTAGTCTAACGACAGAAGAAATCAATTGTTCGGGAATCAAATCATTCTGTGCTGTAATGAACAGGACCACATATACTTTTGATTACTCTAAGAACTCTCCATCAGAAGATTGGGAAAATGGAGCTACGCAAAGCAATATATTAGGTTGGAAGGATCTCATTGAGCAGCATTTCAACAAGGTATGGGTTTGGTGTGTTGAATAGAGTTAAGAGAGTAGATTTTCAGATCTGCGTGACAAAGGCAGAGTACAAGTTCAATGGAAGAACGACGAAAGTTACACAGACGGTCGACGCTGTCGATAGCCATCCAAGTGACTGTTCTATGTCGCATCTGAGGTCTCAATGTAAAACACATTACGGTAGCCAAAACGCGGTCATTTGTCCATTTAACGTCAATAGCAAGATCGACGAGATGGAAGTTACATGTTGTTGTCAAGGACATTTCTGCAATCATGGGACAGGAAATGTACAGTGCATGCATGATTTGTTTCCATTGATTTTGCTGTTTAGGGCCTGTTTGCACGTAATGGTTATTATGGCTCACCCAAAATGAAGCGTGTCTGTCAAGTTCCTATGATTCGCGGTTATCCGGAATTGGATAGACAGTGCGGCAACGAACGGCAGCGATGTGCCCAGCGATGAGACGAAAATTGAGGTAATTTTGCCAAAGTTTAGCTACGTATAAAACTCGTTTTTCAGTTGTTTGGAAGTTGTTATGACCATAGCGAAGCTAGCGCTCTTGGTCCTTTTGCCGAAAGAGCAATTTACCCGAACAACGACTCCCCTACTGTTATATGGCAATCCTTGAAAATGCTGTCAATGGAGGTATGCTTGCTCTATTACTTAACTAAACACTAATTTTCAAGATTACGTAAGCATTGCGGGGAGCTACAATAGCAGCACATCACTTGCACTTTTTCACGAATTCAACAATTTCACCTGCACTCAAAGTGCCTTCGAAAATGTTGAATCGTATGATCTAATGATTCATTACGATCCTACCGCCCGAGCAACGTTGTGCTGCGGCAATCTAGTCTCCAACGGGGATGAAATGTGGCAATTAGCTATCAGCTATCACATAAATAAAACAATGAATAGTATTGAAGAATGGAGCGAGAGGAAGCAGATCGTGAGGATTTCTTTCCTTTGCCTACAATATGTGACTGACAACATTTCAGTCCTGCCGAGACGAAAGTGGATTCCTGAAGTCGTGCGATACAAGTCCCACTAAAAGGAGTGCGATTGGCTGCTACATGGAGCGTTCAACGCATATTCTCGATTTTGCCGTCAGCGGTTGCTTGGAGCAGAACGATGGCGAAAATTTGGACTCCAGAGGCCGAGCACTCTGTGAACACGAACTGCTGCACAACAGTGGAAATGTTGCCTACTGTAGTTTCGACAAGGAGGCCGAATCGATCCATTGCTGCTGCCGAAGGGACGATGACTGCCAGAAGCTCAGAGCGACGTATTCTAGTGTTACGTTTACTTAATTGCCGCTTGAAATAAATGAATTACCACAGTTGAATTCCGTCTTTTATTGAACTCAACTTCCTCTACTCAACATTATCACAGTAGTTGTCGGTATCACAGGACGGCGCCTCGCACAAGTAGTTCTGAGGCTCGGCGAAGCAGTTGACATTCTGCCAGTTCACCATAAATCCGTTTTGCTTGGACGAGACGCAATCTCCCATGTTTCCGTTCGGGAATCCGGCTCCCCACGAGTGGAACGCGTTGGAGTCGAGCTGCTGGTACTTGTTGTTGCCCTGCACCCACACGTAGCCTTGCGTTTTGGGGACGTTTGTGCGGAGTCCGATGTGGTAGTTCACCGTCTTCACCGCCGACGAAGTGTGGTTGTGCGCGTCGGCGTAGTAGGCTGCGAATTACGCGGTTTTCAGCACAAATCTGTAATCAACTCACCTCTGTTGAAGGAGTGCTTCTTGTCGGAGAATTCGGTGACCAAATAGCCGCCGTTGGCTTTGTTGCGACAGCCGATCGCGTTGGCAGCAAACCACGACGCCTCGATGCCGACGTATTGGACGCAGACGCCATAGACGCGCGAGCCGGGAGTGTTGTAGGAGTCGGAGAATTGCGCCCAGTTGGTGCGACAGAAGCAGTTGACTGAAAGCGGAGCTCTCATTAAAGCGAATCGGGAGGCGATGAACCCACTTTGACAGAAAGTGTCGGTGATTTGGCCGACGATGCCGGTGGACTTCACGTTCGAGAATCCGTAGTTGGGCGACGCGAGCTCGCTAATCTTCAGGACGTCGTTGGTTTCCGAAGCTGGAAGGTTGGAGAATTAGTATTGCTCCGCTCAGCGCAGCTCACCTTGGACGTAGGCGACCGTGATGATCGCGATGCCGCTGTCGCGCATCTGAATCGCGGTCTCCATCGGGTCCTTGAAGCCTCCTTGGCTGAAATAACCGCAAAATAGAGCTGAAATTCGGGCGTTAAACGTACTTGTAGGCGGAAGCGTAGAGCAGAACGACTTGTTTGCGGTTGCGCTGGGTCTTTCCACTCGCGAAGATGTCGGAGGCAGTCTGGAGAGCCCTGAAATGACGATTTTGATCAGATCTGCGCCGTGAGCATCCGCTCCTACGCTTGAATGTTGACGAATTTGTCAGAGCCGGCCTGAAGAGCGATGAGATCGTTGAGCAGCGCTTCGGTGTTCTTGTAGGTGGTCAGATCGCTCAGTTTGGTGGCTTGGCCAGCGGCGGAGACCAACGCCACACGACTGTACTGACCGTGCAGTTGCGAGATGGTCATCTCGCCGAAAATGGTAGCCAAGTCGGCGGCCACCTCGTACAGGCCGCTGCCCATCGCCTCGGAGACGTCGATGACGACCGCAATGTCCAGCCAGATCTTGGAGTTGGTGCACGCGCACTCGCGGTCTACGGTGGTTGGCGAGTGGACTGTCGTTGGGGTAGGAGGGCCTGTGGTCCCCGTGACGGGAACATAAGTTGTAGATTGAGCACTGGCGCTGGAAACGAGAAGCAGCCCAACAAGGGCGACGAGGGACTTCATGATCTGCAAGTAGTGAGAAGATGAGGAGTACTGGTAAACTGAGCTGTCGGGATGATGGCTGACTAGTAGCGCCTCTGTTTCGCGTTTAATAAGCCGTGGCGATAGGCAAAGATAAGAAAACGGCACCAACGATGACGATAAGCGAGCGCCAGGAAGGAGAAAGAAGGAAAGCAGTTGCAACGCCGCCCTGCCGGAAGCGTCGACGCCCCTTTTGGTTTTTCAAGCAGTATTTTAAAGTTTTGATGACTCGGCGACATTTTCCGCTCGTGACTGCGCTGAAATGTTGAAGTTTGTCAACAAATGAGTGACGTTTCGGTAATTTTGGGAATTTGGCGTTCATGTTGACGCTGAGGCCAGGAATTTTGTGTTTTTCACGCTGTTTTTGACGCTCTCGTTGCTTGTTTTTGGTCTTCTTCACTATCCCACACACCTTCGAGGCTGTTTTCACTCAATTACGAGCTCGTGGGTACAGAAAATGACGTTGAAAATTGCGATAATCGCCCACCGATCACTGCTGTCGGTCTCTCTGACTACATTTTGTAATCACCGCACCGCCACCGCCCGTTTCCCACGCTTATCGCCACCACATAATAGAATCGCCCACATGGAAGCCGAGAAAGCAGAAAGCGACTCTGTGCAACATTCGAATAGGTCAAATGCGAAATCACGTGCCGCTTCCTCAATCGCCTTCCTGCAAGTGGCGACATACAAAAAAAAGGAGAATCAATGGCAGAGAGATAAGTGTCAACCGCTGTTATCGCACGTCTTGAAAGAGGATTAGTTGCCCGAATGAGATGACTGAGGTGATTGGTGCGTTGACTTTTGGCCCTGCACTCCTGTAAGATGACAACGACAGCTTTCTGATCGCGACAGTGCAGTTGAAATTGTAATAAATTGACCTGAATGGTCGGCTACAAGACAATTCCGATTACTCCTAAATACATCACCGTCCAGGAATTAAATGACAGTTATTTTAGCACAAACAGCGGCATGCTCTTCCGGGAGCATGTTTCCGCACCATAACAATCGCTTCTATAAACAGCGCAGATAATATTTTTAAATTAATGCATTTTACCGCCTCGATTCAAGGATTTCAAAGATGTCAGCGCTGACTTCCGGTTCTCACTGAGGAACCAATCTGAGTTAGCGGCCAAAACTGCAATGTTGAATGCGCTGAATCTCGTCTTTGCGCCCGCAAAACGATAGAATTCACGTCCAAGTGTTTGTTGATTTCTCAGCTTCTGAGTGCAACGCCCGAGCGAAGGTTAATTGTCACATTTGAAGGATTTGTCCCCAAAATGTTGACTCTCAACCAAACAAGCCTGCGCTATCTTTGTACAGAGAGAATTTATTTCACAGTGAATCAGCAGCGAAAGATGGTCGATTCAACCGGTAAGTCCTCGTCAACCCGACACGCGGAACTTCTAACCCTCCGACCGCTGCAGAAAACGACACGAAGCGATCGGAAAGCACACAGGAAGCTCAATCTCCATTCGTCACCAATGCTCCGTCGCCTCAGAACGAGTTGCCGCGGGAAGCGGAATCGAAGGAGCTGCCGAGTGATGGAACGACCACGGCGCAGTCGCCTTGGTCGCCGGTGCGTCGCGCGATGCTCGAGGACTCGCAAGACGCGACCGTGAAGACGCAGCTGTCGGCATCCGTCGAGTTGAGCCAGAGGACGGTCGAGAATCTGGAATTCGTGCTCCCGGACGAGGCGCTCACCGAGCGCACGTTGTCCGAGAAGTATGTCGACGAGCACATCGGGAAGCACTCGGAGAATCTGTCGGATCTGAGCGACGACGAGTTGCTGCTGCATCCAAAGTCGAGGAACATGTTCACCACGTGGTACAAGGTCAGTTTCTCTGCAGATCACTCCAAAATTGCAAAATTACCGTATTTCAGCGCATCCAACCACTTGTGCGCAACAAACAAGTCCGATACCTCTCAGTTGTGAATCTCGTTCTCTCTCTCATCAACGTCATTCTCTTCTTTGGCATCCTGGGCATCGTGGTCTACGTCGTCTACGTCAAAGTTCAGGTACGCGACCTCTTTAGCCCCACTCTATCGTCTTTTCAGGTCTACAGCATCACCAGCACGGATCATCCTTGCGTTTTCGAGTGGAATGAATGGTCTCCGTGCAACGCTTCGTGTTCCGGCGAATTTTCCTCAAATAAGCCTATGAAGACGCGGACAGTCAACGTGAGCACCATGGTGCGAGCTAGAGGCGAAGCGACGAGTTGTCCGGACGATATTCTGGACCGGGTGGACTCTGTTCCGTGCAACACGTTCTTGTAGGTCGATTATTCCCAGATTCACGGATTAATCAGCGCATTCAGATGCCCGCAGGACCTCTCGTCATTCCCGTTTCCGAACGAAACGTGTTTCTTCCAAGATCCGGTTGTTGGAGCGGCGGCCGGCTGCTATCGCATTCGGACTATTCCCAGAGGCGTGCTGGTTACGGTGGACGCCGACAACATGACTGAACCGTGCGAGCAGAGCGTCTGCGCGGAAATGGATTTGGAACGCACCTTTTATGGAAATAATCTTACAGATTCGTAATTAACTGTGATTATATTTATTTAACTGTGATTTTAAGCTGTATTTTTGAATTCGTATTGAACCTCCATTCTTGAATTTTGAATGTTCAACTGGAGCGCGCGCAAAATGCAAGCACATTACGACGTATTTTATATTTGACTTCTTAAGATTGTCAAGCATTAAACTGTTTAGTTCCATTCAGTTCATTCATTCATTCATTCGCTGTGGGTTAACAGAGGTGCCGTGGTGCTTGTCGCCATCCTGGCTGCGCTGGCAAACTGAATTCATCGAACCGTTTCCTGGTCTGCCTCATCGCGCACGAGGTGATGTGGATCCGAATGACTCGTCGTATGTCGGTCCCAGTGCGATTGTCTGTTGTCCGATGACTCGCTGCTTGTGCGTCGTTGCTGATGGCGCCTCCGCTCTCGTTTGTTTTTCAGTCGCCGTGTGTGGTCCGCGCGTTCTGTTTTTTTGCTTCTAAATTATTTTCGTTCGAAATTCCAGAATCCCGATGTCTCTCCCGAAACTCGAATTTCTGCCTGTGCGCGCTGACCCCACCGGCTGGGGACCTGGCCCCGAGCTCGAACACGGAGTCACCAGAGGCGATATGCTCTTCCCGGAGGTCTTCCGCTCGTTCGCGCGCCTTCCTGGCTTCGGTCAAGTGCAGAGCAGCAGCAGCAAGCAGATGGCGGCGCCGATCGCCGACTGGCAGCAAACCATCGCGCTTCGTTATCGTCGGCAGCGTAAGATTGAAGAAGGTAAGTTGCGCTGTGGAGGAATTTTCGTTTATCGACGGATTTTCAGGATTGGAAGGTGAAGGACAGCCGGAGATGCAATTTGACGATGAAGACGACGAGTTCCAGATTGTCGTCGGCGCGCCTAAGATGCAGAAGACGCAAAAACCGTTCATCTACCGACGCAATAACATCAACAAGATCACCAAATTCGTGAAACTCCGCGGAGCGGAAGACCGCAAGGAGGCCCTGAAGATGCAACAAGACGCGAAGACGAAGCGTAGTTTGATGAAGGAAGTCAACAAACGTCTGAAGCTCCAGAAGCGCTACCGCCGTTAGATAAACCGCTACAAGCACCGAGAAACGCGTTTTGTGTTCACGAAAAGCCGAATAAATTTTATTTAATCCTGTTTTTTCGTTGCCTCGATTTGGATTTTCCTGGACTGCTTTGTTGTTTGTTTATTTAATCCTGTTTTTTGTGTTGCGTGTTGAGTATGTAGTGACGTTTGATTGTCTACTCGGTGTCGGGTCCCAGCACAAGCTCAACCTGAGTATCATTAGGACAACGTCCATTGGTTGGCAGCTAATCGACGTATAATTCGTAATACGTTGACTAGGATGCAGCACAGCTTCCACTCGATTTGGATTTTCCTAAGTTTTTATTGTTGATAACGGCATATCGCGGCGGAAGCGAACTTTCTTGCTTGGCGGATATTTGGGCTTGATTGAACCCGACTAAATATAAGCCCTTGGAGGCATACGCGTGCTGGCTTCACATCGACTCACTTCTGTATTTCAGCGCTTGCAGTCATGGCCGGTACTGTTGTACAGTGGTCGACTGAACCGAATTCGCAGCCCTTCTACAAGAGCATTAAGCAAGCCGGGAACATCTTCAGTTTTGTCGTGCAGCGCGAACTCGTCAACGGCGAGGGTGCGGTTCGATGCATTGGTTGCGCGAACATTGCTGGTGCCGGGGACCCTACGACGGGAAGCTTCCGTATAAGCTCCATTCACCGCGGTGCCATTTGGGTGCGCAGCCCAGAAGAAGGCCACATTTGCATAAAATCTAAAGAGTCACAAGCGAAACTGTAGGTTATATTTTAATGCATTATTTAACACAATCGTTCCAGCAGGACCCAGTGGCTGAAGAACAAGGCGAAGAGCCTCCTGACGGCGGATGAATACAAAGAAGCGCTCTCCAACAACGAACCGATAACGCACGTTCTCTTTTATCATCATGGAGAAACGAGGTACGTCACGAACCTCGAAACTGATTCAACGATCGTCGGCACTGGATCGTTCAAAGATATTAGAGTCCACAATTCGCCGACCAAGCAGCAGTTGTCGCAGAACTTGGACAAGATCCAACGCATCGTTGACAACACCAACTGACTTCCTTCTGAAGCGCAGTGATCCCACGTTTTTTGTTAATGTTAACCTGTGTTGTTTTGTTACTTTGTTTGAAAAAAAGCCTTTTCCCGTGCACCGTCGTGAGATTAATTCGTGTTTGTTTCGTCAGGGAACTTCGCATTCTTTGCAAATCATGTTGACTGGAAGACGACAGCGATCGGCGCGACCGCGATCGGAGAAGACGCCGACTATTCTAAAATGGCGGTTGAACACTTGATATATAGATGGATTGATAGAGAGACATCCAGAGTGCAACTTTTCGAAAATGTGGTCGACCGCGCGCGTGTTTCGATTGATTCGCCGATTTGTTTCGATAATTTTGTGTGCGTTTTTGGTGCTGAAAATGAGAAATTAGGCTCGAGGATCATTTGCGCTTGACTATTGGGGCGTTTATTTAAGGAAAAATCAGTGTAATTGGTTGATTCTCGCTTCAGGTCTGCTTTTGGTTTATTTTGTGTTTTACAAATTTTGGCTATTTTATTTAGCTCGATCTTGAGCCTCTTGGGTTGTTTGAAATTACCGTGGACCGCTGTGGCCAACATAATTATCGTAGCCTTGTCGCATCGCATTCGCCTAGCATTTACGGGAAGTGTGATTCCAATACCGCGCTCGCGGCATCTCCAATCGCTTCGTGTGCATTGCTTATCGCGCGCGTTGCTTATATTTATTCGATATATATATACGTTCGATCATTGTGCTAAATTCACCCGCATTCCAGAATGGTTGAAGGCGAGGTTGAAGCTCAAAACGGCACGGATGCAGAGAAAGTCATTGAAGTTTCTGGAATTGGAGCGAAAGCGACCGGCGAAGACGCCGACTATTCTAAAATGGCGGTTGAACACTTTGGCTTGGCCATTCTGAGAGGCTGCGGATGGAAGGATGGCGAAGGCCTAGGGAAGAATAAGGTGAAAGTGGTTGTGAAGCATCCTCAGCCGCGTCCGAAGGGCCTGGGATTGGGCGCCGTGCCTCGTGTCAAAACGACACCTCAGCAATGAAGAAAGTAGATGGCCAAGACGAAAAGGCTCGCAGAAAGTGCAAGGCTAAGGAGTGATCCGCCTCCGTTGTTTTTGTTAATCTGTTTTGTTGTTATTCGCTTGTCTGTTATTTGTTGTTTCAAGATTGTTTCCATTCGCCATAAAGCCTTTACTAGGTGCCGGTTACCGTAAGAGCGGGAGGAATGATGGGGAGAGGACAGCGGAGGTCACAGCGCTGAAGAGATGGGGTTCATTTGTCTAGACACTCACCAAGAGGCGATTTGCGACAGTGTAGCTCACGCAGTGCAACCGGCAGACGTCACTGTGAGCGTTCAGTCTGTTGCCGAAGTCGGTGATACATGGCCGAATCATCACGTGAGTCGTTTCCTCCCTCTGGAGCGCTTCAATTTTCCGCTTCAATCTTCAGGAACAATGTCGAAGCGGTCAGCAAATCGAGCAAAGTTGAAGCCGGGGTCGAAGGAGCAGCCGCCATCCACGAACAACACTTCGGAGAACCCGTTCTCCAGCGAGTTGCCGCGCTCGGAGAGTCCGTTCGACAGCGGAGCAGCGAACGAGCACGTCTCCACGACGCGCGGCGAATCCAACGCCGGAGCCGCTCGCGACATCGCCGGATCTCCGTCGAGAATTGGACGCCGGGCGAGGAATCTTCGTGCGCGCCCTCCTCGGTCGCCTCCTCGCGGCTTCGCTCGAAGGGGAAGAGCGCTCGTCAAGTGACTTCCGATGAGGACATCGAGATTCCGGACGATGCGCTCGTCGCGAAGACGCTCTCGTGCGAGCGCCTCTCGGACGGCGAGGACACCGAGATGCTCTCCGATCTCAGCGAAGAGGACGACGCGTTGATGCGCTCCAACTCCAGAAACATCTTCACCACGTGGTACAAGGTATACTGTAACCTTCCCTACCGTAATAATCACTTGTTTCAGCGCATCCATCCTCTGATCCGCAATCGCCAGGTGCGTTTTCTCGCCATTTTCAACTTTTTCCTCTCCGTCATCAACATCCTCATGTTTCTCGGACTTTTGGGCGTCGTCATCTACGTAATCTATTTGCGCATCCAGGTATTACTGTAGCTTTGCAGCAAGGGCAAACCCGGTGAATTGCAGATCTACTCGGTGACCAGCGAAGACAAACCGTGCGTTTACGAGTGGAAAGAGTGGTCGCCGTGCAGCGCGCTCTGTTCCGATGGCGACCCGGAGAACTTTCCTACGAAGACGCGCACGATAAACGAGGATACGGTAGTTCGCGCGCGTGGAGACAACAAAGTCTGCCCGGCGGATATTCTGAATTGGGTGGACACGGTTCCGTGCAACACCTACGTGTAAGCTTACCAACTGTGCACGGATTACGGTAATTGAGATTGTCTAGGTGCCCCAAGAAACTCTCGTCGTTCCAGTTCAGTAACAGTTGCCTCTACAACAACGCGGCTTCGGGCGTGAAGACCGGATGCTACCGTATCCGCGATATCCCGACCGACAACACTCTGATTACAATCGATACGCCGATCTTGACGCAGCCGTGCAGCTCGATAGAATGCGGTGAGAAGGAGAAGGAGATGCGTTACCTCTGACAACAAAAATATTTATCTTTTCGCAAAATAATCAATCAATCACTTCTTTACAACGGTCACGGTGCTGCGCACTCTCACATTAGGGGAATCTTCTCCGGAAGACAGCGGTTCTTCTTTAACGCGGACCTCGGATGATGTCGAGCGTTGACGACGACGCTCAGCAGATCTGGAAACGCGCCGACGACGTTCGGGAGATGAATCGCGTCCGCGACGACGACGTTCTGGTGACTTTGGTTCACGTCGGCGACGTTCGCGACGTTCGGGAGACTTGGAAGCCTTTTGACGGCGTTCGGGAGACTTGGAGTCCTTTTGACGACGTTCGCGAGACTTGGAGTCCTTTTGACGACGTTCGGGAGACTTGGAGTCCTTTTGACGACGTTCGGAGACTTGGACACGTGACGACGTTCGGGAGACTTGGAGTCCTTTTGACGACGTTCGGGAGACTTGGACACGTGACGACGGCGTTCTCGACGTTCTTCTTCTGGCGATGCGGACTCCCGATGACGACGGTCACGTCGCTCTGGGCTCGACGCTTTTTTTCTTGCCGACGTTCGCTACGGTCGGTTTGTTCATGTCGACGGCGTTTGCGTTCTGGTTCTGGCGATTTAGACTTGTCGCTACGTTCTCGTTCTCGGCGTCGGTCACGCCGACCGTTCCGATCACGATTTTCTTGTTCTTCCTTATCACTTTCCGGTTCTTCTTTAATTCTAAACATACTATTTATTTTTTAGCAAAGTTTAGAATGAACTTACTCTTTCTTTATCTTTAAGATCGCCTTCTTTTTCTTGAGCTTCTCCTTAGCCTTGCGCTTTCTGCGAGCCTTTTCATCCTCGGACTCCGATGATGACGATGAGGAAGAGTCTGAATCGGAGTCTGACGAGTCAGAACTAGATGAGCTCGATTCTGACTCGACCTCCTTCTTCACAGCTGGCACCACCTCTTCCTCTTTGCTCTTCTTGTCTTTGTCTTTATTTTTACCAAAGCTTCAAAGAAACAATTACCAACAATTCTGAAAAGCAAATACTTACTTATTCTCAGCAAAGCTGGCACCGTCTACGAAGTCAGCGCTAATCTTGAGAGCGTTGCGCATTCGAGCCTTCTTCGCTATCTGTGCCTGCTGCCTAACGTGGGTGTTCTTCAAGTCCATTTCCGAGTCGAGGTTCAGCTCTCCGCTCTCCACTTGGCTCAACAGCAGCTTACGGTACTCGTTGACTTTCGTTTCAATTTCCTCGGCTGCGATTCCCTTGTCTTCCATAAGATCTTCGAATTCTGCGCATTTCAACTCGATCTGTCGGCGACGCTGGTACTCCAAGAGTTCCAGATTCGGCTTGCGGTTCAATTCGGCCTCCGCTTTCTTGATATCTTCTTCGGCGTTGTACTCGCCGCGATTGCGCGAAAACTGCAAGCTGCTAAGGTTCGCCTGCACGTAGCCATTGGTGCCGGTGCCTCGCGCTGTTCCCAAACCAATGCCGTTGTACATATTGGCGAATTGACCCTGAAGTAATCATGAAATCAGTTTAAATAAACGAACGCATCGCTTTCCACAAGATAGCAGTTCCAAACGATATGGTTAAAAAAATAAAACAGGAAAAAATCAGCGAAAATCTTGAACGGTCTGGAACGCAAGATGAGGAAAGCAAGGTACATCTCGTTGTCCATTTGTTGCATTTAGAAATTAAGAGAAGACTTTCAAATTTCAAAACAACGGAAAAGACACAAACGAAAGACACAACGTGAGACCCGACGGATGCGCGTTGAAACAGTAAACAGTAGGACTGTTTGTGCAAGCTCAAAGTTTCGCGTACAGTGTCTTGGTTGTTCACTGACAACGTTTCTTTCTCTCAGAGCTTTTCGCACACTAACCAAAAGGTCGTTCCGATCTTTTCAGAACTTGTGGTGCGCCACCTCCATAGAAGATGGAGAGCGTGATACACGAGCAATACTTGATAAACTACATGTGGCGCATTAGAAGCCGCTGAACACAACGCAAACAACTCATTTTGCTCAAAAAATAACGATACCAACAGAAGACAAGCGAGAGCACCTGACGGACCGCGCGCGAGAAAAGAAATAAAATTCGAAATAGCGCCTCATCAACGCGCAGGTCAGTCGTTGTGGGATCGCGCCGCTTGCGTTTACAGCACGGAAGCGACTGGATCGGACGTGGAAGCGACGAACGAATTGACCATTCATTGATTTGATCGGCGCTCCGCTGATTCGATTGTTCGAATTTGGGATTTTCGAAATTTTAGATTTTTCAATTTCTGAATTTGGTCATTTGAGGAATATGCTCGCGGCCGTGTGTTTTTGTTTTTAAATGCAACTTCACTTGAAAATTGCGGTATATTTTGACTTTATTCCTTTGTCTCTCTCTTTCGAGCCAATAAAATGACTCGTTTCACGACGGCAGGGACTGTTTCACCGGTTTTCACCGAAACGACGACCGAACGTCAGAGCAGCGATCGTACGTACACGTGGCCACCACCGAGATCGCTTTGCGAGACGGCGAGTGTGAGCACCGACGCCCGACCGCCGCTGTGCTCCTTCCGCGCGACGCGTCTCGTCGACGTGGTGACGCGTTGTTCGTGTTTCTCTTTGCAACGTCATCGTGATTCGATTGTTTAAAAAGTCAAAAATGGTCTTTTTATTTTTAGTCATTGAGTTGTTTATTGCGTTGGGAGTGTTGCCATAGTCCCGCTCGGTTTGAAAATAAATACTATTTTCGTTTTTTTGTTTGCAGATCGAGCGATGCCGCTAAAGCTGGACGTCAAAAGAAAGCTCTTGGCTCGGAGCGACAGAGTCAAGTCCGTTGACCTGCATCCAACGGAACCATGGATGCTTGTATCGCTTTACAATGGCAACGTACACATCTGGCAGTATGAGACGCAAACTTTATTGAAGTCTATTGAGGTTTGTTTGGCCTTTTCTTGCTGCGTTTACTGAATTTTCTTTCGTATCAGGTAGCAGACAACGTTCCGGTGCGGTGTGCAAAGTTTATCGCCAGGAAAAACTGGATCGTCACTGGATCGGACGATATGTTCATCAGGTTGTACAACTACAACACGCTCGAACGAGTGCATCAGTTTGAAGCCCACTCGGACTACCTCCGATCCATTGCCGTTCATCCTACTCAGCCTTTCATCCTTACAAGCAGTGATGACATGCTGGTCAAACTGTGGGATTGGGATAACAAGTGGCAGCTCAAGCAAACTTTTGAAGGCCACACGCACTACGTCATGCAAATAGTTATCAACCCAAAGGATAACAATACTTTTGCCACTGCTTCCCTGGACAAAACAATCAAGGTGTGGCAATTTGGAAGCTCGCAGCCGAACTTTACCCTGGAAGGGCACGAGAAGGGTGTAAATTGCGTCGACTACTATCACGGCGGTGACAAACCCTATCTCATCTCCGGAGCAGATGACCGACTAGTGAAGATTTGGGATTATCAGAACAAGACCTGCGTTGCCACCCTTGAAGGTCATTCGCACAACGTTTCGGCCGTGTGCTTCCACCCTGAGTTGCCTATCATTATCACCGGATCTGAAGACGCAACCGTTCGATTGTGGCACGCAAACACCTATCGTTTGGAAACTACGCTCAACTACGGATTGGAACGAATCTGGTGTATTCACGCACTCAGTGGATCTAACACAGTTGCTTCGGGTACGACGAAGGATCTGTGACCATCAAGCTCGGTCGTGAAGAACCAGCCGTGTCGATGGATTCATCTGGAAAGATCCTCTGGGCACGACATTCCGAAATGCAGCAAGCGAATCTGAAGACTCTCGATGCCGCAACATTGGATACTGTGCAAGGTAAAAACGATTTTAGGTTCCTTTGGACTTTTGATTTTGTTTAGATGGAGAGCGCTTGTCGCTTGGTGTCAAGGATATGGGCTCCTGTGAGATCTACCCTCAGACTTTGCAGCATTCCTCGAACGGTCGGTTCATCGTTGCTTGTGGTGATGGTGAGTACATCATCTACACCGCTATGGCTCTTCGCAACAAAGCGTTTGGCTCTGGTTTGGAGTTTGTCTGGGGTGCGGATCCAAGCGTCTACGCTGTTCGAGAATCCTCAACGACAGTGAAGTTGTTCAAGAATTTCAAAGAAATTAACACTCTTCGCCCTGATTTGGTCATGGATGGAATTGAGGGAGGCCATCTTCTTGCCGCTCGCTCAGCGACATCGCTTTGCTTCTATGACTGGGAGAGCACCAGCTTGATTCGCCGTATTGACATTGCTGCGAAGAAAGTCTATTGGTCGGAGAGCGGTGAGCTCGTCGTCATTGCTACCGAAGATCAATTCTTCGTTCTGAAATTTGACGCCTCCCAGGTAGTGAATGCGGAACCTCATGATATCCATGAGGATGGAATTGAAGCTGCCTTCGAAGTTATTGGTAAGCTTTCTAGGGCTTCACTTTTAGTTTTATCGCTACTGTCGTTGTAGGAGAGCAAAAAGAAACCATTAAGACAGCTTTTTGGATTGGCGATTGTTTCATTTTCACGAACGCTCAGAACCGACTGAATTACTACGTTGGAGGCGAAATCGTGACCATCGCCCATCTAGATCGTCCACTTTACTTGCTCGGATACATTCCTAAGGATTCGAAAATCTACGCATGCGATAAGGATTTGAATGTTGTGACTTACAACCTCCTACTCTCCGTTCTCGAATACCAAACCGCCGTCATGCGTCGCGACTTTGACCATGCTGACCAGCTGTTAAAGTCGATCCCGAAGGATCAGAGAACTCGCGTTGCGCATTTCCTGGAGAAGCAGGGATTCAAGCGCCAAGCTTTGGCTGTCAGTCAGGACTCGGAGCACAAATTTGACCTCGCGCTGAGTCTTGGTGAATTGAAGATTGCCAGCGAACTTGCCACCGAAGCTGACAGTGAAGATAAGTGGAAGCAACTTGCCCAGGCCGCCACGTCCAAGAGTGAATTGAAACTTGCCGGCGACTGTCTTGCTCGTGCTAGAGATTATGGAGGTCTGTTGTTGTTGGCCTCGTGTGCTGGATCATCTGATTTGGTTAGTGTAACTTTGACTGACATTGGGTTATAGCGTTTCTTTTACTAGATGGAGCAACTGGCTGTTGGCTCTGGAGCATCCGGAAACCAAAACGTATCGTTTTTGTCTTACATGATGTTGGGAAAACTTGACAAGTGCTTGGACATACTGATCGACTCCGACCGCCTTCCTGAAGCTGCCTTCTTCGCAAGAACGTATTTGCCTAGCCAAGTCCCTAGAGTCGTTGCCTTATGGAAGGAACGATCCTCTCAGAATGGTCGTAAGGTAAGCGCATCTTTCTACCGAACATACAATGCAAACGTGGATTTACAGAATGTGACCGAAAGTCTTGCCGACCCAGTAACTTATGAGAATCTTTTCCCTGGATACGCTGAGTCATTGAAGAGAGAAGCTGAGGCCGCGCAAGTGCATGCTGCCGGACAAGTTCCTGCTACCGAGCGCGTGCCTGCTGCTGTGCAGCTACACATGCCTGAACCGGAACCCGTCCCTGCCTCTTATGCTCCAGCGCCCCTATCACCTCCAAGCGCCCCTATCACCTCCAGCGCGAGCGGCATCACCTCCAGCGCCACCATCACCTCCAGCTTTCGAAGATGAACCTGAGGTGAGTCATGCATTGAATCATGTCAAAATTGACATCTTCGTTTTAGGTTGAGCACGAACCCGAACGTATCGTGCATTTGAGTCAGGTTGAGCGTCAACCTGACCTTGTATCCGAGCCGGCCCATCCAGATGTCGTACCACTGGGAGGTCGCCCCGATATCGTAAGTCAAAATCAACCCGAAGTACCTGTGCCAGATGAGGACGCCGATGAAGAGCTCAACTGGAGTGAAGAAGATGATTTTGGTGATGCGCATGATGATTTGGACTTGGAGGGCTTAGAAGATGAGGACTGATTTTTCTAATTAATGTGCTTCTATAAACTATTGTGTATTTATATATTAAAGTTTTAATTTATGAAGGCGGTCACCAGAGTAAAGGTGGATCAGAAAGTCTATTTCTTGTGGGGTCCGGGTATTCTCATGCCGATTGATATTTTGTTTGTTGAAATGAAGTGCGTAAAGATTCAAGTTTTTGTTGTCACTATACCAAATAACCGTTCGGCGTGAGACCACATAGACTGACTTGTGAGCGTTTGCATCACTTCTAAAATATCACACATTCGGTGTCTGAAATACCACACATTCATTAGATCTGACAAAAGATTGAGTTATTATTGTATTTTCCTAGTGTAGTCGCGGTTTCTTCTGTTTTTTCTCCGGTTATTACGAGTGATTTCGGTGCTTCAGATGATTGAACCGAAGGACATCTACAAAAGATTCAGCATCGACCCGAAATATGCCGATCTCTTCAGCGATCTACGTTCGCTTCTAGAAGAAGCAGCGAATCCGCCTGAAACTCTGCTCGATTTGCTTGTCGAAGCCGACCAAATGACGAACAAGATGCTGTTCAAGGAAGCCGTGAGAGCTTACATTCTGCTACAGGCGCAGAACTTGTTGAAAGCCGAGAATTTCACCAGAAATATCCAAGATCGCGCGTTCCACATGCTCTGTCAGAAGGAAAAGCCGAAGAACGGCGTGACGGATCGCAAGTTTCTTAGAATATTGCCATCTTTCACTCCGATTTTCAATTTTGACGATTTGTCGGAGCCCATGGATGTGCACGTAAAGGTGAACAACCTGATTGGAGGCTAATATTCATTTCACAAGCTTTAGAAATTTATCGCGGAGGGCGATTACGTGTCGGCTGGTTGTTTGCTGGTTTTTTGCGACAATGAACTTAAAGATCTTTTCAACGATGTCATGATGGAACTCATCGTCCCTATTTTCATCCTGGACAAAGCAGCGAAGGAGAGAGGAAGGTACGATTCGTTGATGACGCAGCTGGTGCGAGCGACGGACACTCAGTGGGCGTTCGTGCAATTTTTGGACAAGTGTTTGGCGATGAACATTGCTCAAAAGAGGCAGATTATCGCTTCCTATCAATGCATGCCTAAGAACGCGATCATCGCTTTTGACCAAGTGAAGAAAACGTTGAAGGATAAGATCAAGATTTTCCACTATAAGAAGGAGGATTTCCCAAACTTGAAGCATTGCCAGGCAGAAGATGATCTCTATTATCGCTACTTTCTGTGGAAGAAGCGTGAGCTTACGGCCGAGCAGTTTGAGGATCATGGAAGAGTAAGTCAGAGTAATTTTGCTCGACTAGATCAAGTTTATCATGAAGGCGGTCTGTGTTTTAATGGGAGCAAAAATTGGTGGAATATTGCTTATTCCAATCGCTGTTCTTCTAGATGGCGATGGAGCAAGGAGAATGGTTGCAGCAACTGTTCGTTGACCGCTTGATCAAAGAGAAGAACTACCAAGAAGCGTCCAAGTGGGCTAGATATAACGCTTACTACAAGAAGCTGAATCAAGAAGACGAGCCTTACAATTTGTTGGATGTGGAATCGCGTTACGCGCGCGGGTATGTAAACTGAATATGTAAAAAGTGATCTTAAATAACCAAAGTTTAGCTGTCCTAAGAAATTGAAGAGGGGTCCAACAGAACCATACACTCTCGATGGATTTGAGGTGCATTTCGTAGAAACTGCTACAAAAGAGCAGATCATTGCGTTGTCTCAAGTTGTCAGCAACATTCCAAACGATTCCATAGTCACTCTCGATTGTGAAAATCGGTCTTCTTACATTAGCTGTCAGGAAAGGTAACTTAACTTTACTTTTTAGGATTCATTACGGCATTTCAGTATTGCACTGTTGCAATTCGCTATCGACAACAAAGCGTACGTCATCGATGCACATTCCATGAGCACAGGAGACGAGGCAATGCGTCAAGCTTGGAAAGGGTTCCTTGAAATTCTGTTTTCTAGTGGCAATCATCGTATATTTGGTAATGTCAGCTCCGCCAATCTACCGTATACTAACATCCGTTTAGGTCTGGGCATCAAGGACGACATAATGTGCATTGGGCGAACGTTCCCCACGTTCAAATCGATTTCGAAGAAAAGAATCATCAATTCAGATAAGCTAATTCAGCAACTACAAAAGGGATTCCCTCAAAATAAAGAGCTCTGCGAGATAAGTACGTTTGAGTTACCGTATGGCTATCTTTAAACGCACCATTTTTCAGATGTGAACATAGGACTGAGAGACTTGTACAAAACTCTGTTCCCAAGGAACGAGAAATGGACAAATCTGAACGTATGAGTTGCTTCGATCGACGGCCTCTACGCAAGGCTCAAATGGATTACGCTGCCAGGGATGTCATCGTGCTGCAAAAGATTTATGACGGGTTGAAAGAGTTGGTTTCGAGTGAGAAAAACGGGTTGGAGGAGTTTGAACACCGGGTTACTGTGTGTGAGCGATTGTAGATTCTAGTCTTTGGTCTGGAACATGTTATGACGGTTCATCATCGTTAAGATTTTATCCATTTAAATGTGGTTAACAAGGGTGACAATGTAATAAACAATCTTCTTAATTAAGTTTAAAATAAACGCTTCTTCTGGTAGACGTGCAAAGGTCTATCGAATCCTTTCACCGCTCCTTCCGGAACACCGAGATCTTCTCGTGACAGGAAGCCCACCTCCTCCGTTAGGTAGTGGTCAAACTGTTCAGGCTTGAACTGCAATTTCTTGTAGTTTTCTGTAATTTCAGGCTGAAAATTGAGATAAAATTAGAGAAGTGAGAATTATTGGTTTGCTTACTGTCAGCTTGCTCCGCTTCTTGTAGGTGTTCCACTCTTGAGGCTCCACGATAAAGCGACCACCTGGTCTGAGGTGGAGGAACGCCCGTTGAAAGAAGCGCTTTATGCCGTCATCACCGAAATTCAAATGAATCCATTTGGTGATGCTTAATGCGAGAATCACGTCGAATTCAGGCGTTACGCTTTCCAACAGAAAGTCCTCAGCGAGAACGTAGTTCTCCGGACGGAACCACACGTTGTCGGGGAATTTGATCGTCAAATCGCCGGCTTCTGCTGCCGCTTTCTGCGAGAACGATGCGGGGTACTTTCCAATCAGTTCGACGTCTTTATCGCAGTAGTGGCGAATGTTCTTCCGCGCGACGCCGATCAGCGTGTCGTCGATGTCGATTCCGAGCACGCGGCGAGGGCCGTAGTTCTTCGCAATCTCCAGTGAGAGGAAGCCGACGTTGCAGCCGATGTCGAGCACGGATTTGTGCTGGAACCATTCCTTTGGCAACTTGTCGAGACGTGGGTCTTTTTCGAGATTCTTCAGACGGCTGCCGTAATATCGATTGTAGTTTCCGAATCGGTACCTGGAAGATTGGATTGAGCGAAATGAGTAAAGAAACCAACATAAAAGCATCTCCATTGGAACATTCCAATCAGAGCTCAACCACAAAGGCAAAAGAAATTAGAATAAAACGCTCCGTACCTTCGATTCATAAACTCCCGATGCTCCTTCTTCTCTTGTTCCTTTTTCGCTTTTTCCTCCTCCGTTAGTTCCATCTTCTCAACCACACCGTTATCTTCATCGACCGATGGACCGGGCTTCTGTTCAACAGGCTCCGCAGCTTCCTCCACTTCGATGCGGGATCGTTTATGCTTCTGAGGATCGCCTTTTCCCTCGTTCTTTCGCTTTTTCCTAAAATCAGAGCTGAACAACTACATCTACGCGTGTGCTAAGCGTACTTTCCATCCGGAATCATCTCATCCACGAAATCGGCCGCCTTTCGATAAATTGCGCATTCCTAAAATGATGACACGTTGGCTGAGGTTTGGGTCAGAAAGTAGAGGAAATCACGTCAAATAAGCAAAAACGAAGAAGACAATGGTCAAATGGTGAAATTTTGAATTTTCGAAAAAGTCAAACGATGTGATACAATTTATGTTCACACAATCTGAGAAGTGAATCAGCATTTTACATTCAATGAGTTCCACAATAAGGAAATGAGCTTGGCGTGCGCAAGCTTAAATTGGCGATAAAATGAAATGCTATCTGTACAAAAGCAAGTTCAATTTGTATAGAGCTTGTATCGCAACGCTCGCACACATTTTGCGGCAATTTGAATCGCTGAAACGTTTCAACGTGATCTGCACTCAGAAACGTTCCACTCGCACGCCACCTCAGCTTCCGCAGCAATTTCCTCGATCAAATTTATTACGAACTATTCACCACCGATACCGCTGAAAATCAAGTTCAATGGATAAAGCAAACAACAAAGCAATCTAGGAAAATCCAAATCGAGGCAACGAAAAAACAGATTAAATAACATTTATTCGGCTTTTATGAACACAAAGCGCGTTTCTTGGTGCTAGTAGCGGTTTATCTAACGGCGGTAGCGCTTCTGGAGCTTCAGACGTTTGTTGACTTCCTTCATCAAACTACGCTTCGTCTTCGCGTCTTGCTGCATCTTCAGGGCCTCCTTGCGGTCTTCCGCTCCGCGGAGTTTCACGAATTTGGTGATCTTGTTGATGTTATTGCGTCGGTAGATGAACGGCTTTTGCGTCTTCTGCATCTTCGGCGCGCCGACGACAATCTGGAACTCGTCGTCTTCATCGTCGAATTGCATCTCCGGCTGTCCTTCGCCTTCCAATCCTGAAAATCCGTCGATAAACGAAAATTCCTCCCAAGCGCAGCTTACCTTCTTCAATCTTACGCTGCGACGATAACGAAGCGCGATGGTTTGCTGCCAGTCGGCGATCGGCGCGGCCATCTGCTTGCTGCTGCTGCTCTGCACTTGACCGAAGCCAGGAAGGCGCGCGAACGAGCGGAAGACCTCCGGGAAGAGCATATCGCCTCTGGTGACTCCGTGTTCGAGCTCGGGGCCAGGTCCCCAGCCGGTGGGGTCAGCGCGCACAGGCAGAAATTCGAGTTTCGGGAGAGACATCGGGATTCTGGAATTTCGAACGAAAATAATTTGGAAGCAAAAAAACAGAACGCGCGGACCACACACGGCGACTGAAAAACAAACGAGAGCGGAGGAGCCATCAGCAACGACGCACAAGCAGCGAGTCATTGGGCAACAGACAATCGCACTGGGACCGACATACGACGAGTCATTCGGATCCACATCACCTCGTGCGCGATGAGACAGACCAGGAAACGGTTCGATGAATTCAGTTGCCAGCGCAGCCAGGATGGCGACAAGCACCACGGCACCTCTGTTAACCCACAGCGAATGAATGAACTGAATGGAAGTAAACAGTTTAATGCTTTTTGCGGCAGGGGACCTGGCATTTTGCGCGCGCTCCAGTTGAACATTCAAAATTCAAGAATGGAGGTTCAATACGAATTCAAAAATACAGCTTAAAATCACAGTTAAATAAATATAATCACAGTTAATTACGAATCTGTAAGATTATTTCCATAAAAGGTGCGTTCCAAATCCATTTCCGCGCAGACGCTCTGCTCGCACGGTTCAGTCATGTTGTCGGCGTCCACCGTAACCAGCACGCCTCTGGGAATAGTCCGAATGCGATAGCAGCCGGCCGCCGCTCCAACAACCGGATCTTGGAAGAAACACGTTTCGTTCGGAAACGGGAACGACGAGAGGTCCTGCGGGCATCTGAATGCGCGGATAAATCCGTGAATCTGGGAATAATCGACCTACAAGAACGTGTTGCACGGAACAGAGTCCACCCGGTCCAGAATATCGTCCGGACAACTCGTCGCTTCGCCTCTAGCTCGCACCATGGTGCTCACGTTGACTGTCCGCGTCTTCATGGGCTTATTTGAGGAAAATTCGCCGGAACACGAAGCGTTGCACGGAGACCATTCGTTCCACTCGAAAACGCAAGGATGATCCGTGCTGGTGATGCTGTAGACCTGAAAAGACGATAGAGTGGGGCTAAAGAGGTCGCGTACCTGAACTTTGACGTAGACGACGTAGACCACGATGCCCAGGATGCCAAAGAAGAGAATGACGTTGATGAGGGAGAGAACGAGATTCACAACGGAGAGGTAGCGGACTTGTTTGTTGCGCACAAGTGGTTGGATGCGCTGAAATACGGTAACTTTACAATTTTGGAGTGATCTGAAGAGAAACTGACCTTGTACCACGTGGTGAACATGTTCCTCGACTTTGGATGCAGCAGCAACTCGTCGTCGCTCAGATCCGACAGATTCTCCGAGTGCTTCCCGATGTGCTCGTCGACATACTTCTCGGACAACGTGCGCTCGGTGAGCGCCTCGTCCGGGAGCACGAATTCCAGATTCTCGACCGTCCTCTGGCTCAACTCGACGGATGCCGACAGCTGCGTCTTCGCGGTCGCGTCCTGCGAGTCCTCGAGCATCGCGCGACGCACCGGCGACCAAGGCGACTGCGCCGTGGTCGTTCCATCACTCGGCAGCTCCTTCGATTCAGCTTCCCGCGGCAACTCGTTCTGAGCGCGGAGCATTGGTGACGAATGGAGATTGAGCTTCCTGTGTGCTTTCCGATCGCTTCGTGTCGTTTTCTGCAGCGGTTGGAGGGTTAGAAGCTCCGCGTGTCGGGTTGACGAGGACTTACCGGTTGAATCGACCATCTTCGCTGTTGAATCACTGAGAAATGATCCCCAATTCTGTCTGCAGCCGGATTTGTGCAAGGATGGCGGAGACGTGTCTGGTTGAGAGTCATGATTTTGGCGACAAATGCTTCTTCCGCGTTACGACAAATTCAAAGACTGATGAAGCCAGCGATAAGAGCGATTCAATGAACTGAGAAGCACGCCAACTAGTGCGGACTCAGCATGTGAGCGCATCTCTTTCCATGAGATTCGGGAGCAATTTGTAGCATTTATTCTGGAGTGTTCGAAGCAATGGACCAGAAACGGTCCTGAAACAGTTTACTGCGCGACAGAACCTCCCATAAGCGATGCTTATACAACACACGGTGTCACTGTCAATGCCAAATGCACTGCTTTCGCATGGCTTTCAGTCCGTTTAGGAGGGACTCGTTGCTCGTCGAACAAACATTGTTGTTTGAGCTGCCGCAGTCATGGAATCCAACAAGTTCGAAATCCGCCTTCCCTCCAAGGCCGACCTCGCCTTTCCTTGCATGCCATCGTCTCCGGCCTCATCCTCCGGTGTCTCCAGCGTGCTGTCTTCACCTAGCACGTCCTCCGGCTTCTCCAGTGCTCCGCCTGCCGCGTCATCCGACGTCTGCAGCGCGCTGTCTTCGTCCTCCGGCTTCTCCAGTGCTCCGCCGGCCTCCAGCGGCGTTGTCTTCGCCCATCGCGTCTCCCGACTTCTCCAGCGCTCCGCCTCCGCTCGCCTCATCCGGGCAACAGCGAGTGCCGGTAAAGCCAACCTTGGCGCCTCGTCGGATCCAGCGCCGGGCGGCCATTCGTGACTGGGAGGCGAAAGGCGACCTCTACAAGACGGAAATCTGCCGCAACGGCGCGAACTGCGTCCATCTGAAGCAGAATTGCTGCCTGTTCGCCCACTCGCCAGCCGAACTGCGCCAGAAGCCGGCGAAATGGTCGAAGGTGACCGGCCAGGAGCACGGGCGCACCGTCATGTCCCACCCAAAGCACCACAGTGCGATGATTTCGGTGGCGATCGACGGGAAAGAGCACCCGCTCTACAACGACTACACGAAGCGCGCGGAGGAGTGCGAACGACAGGCGAAGTAAGTGTTTGTATGTTGTATTTTACTGATTTTCGCCCACATTCAGGTTCCTGGAAGAGCAGAAAACGTTCTTGGCGCAAGTGTTCAACGAAGAACACTGAAATGCTTCAAAATGGAAGAAAACAAAATGTTTTGATTTCTTGGTTATATGGTGTGGTTTTGTTGTTTTTTTGTATTTTTCAATAAAACCTCTCCATAAGATCACTCTACAACGGTCTGAATGCGCACAGAGATAGAACTAGGCCTCCCTGCGCTTCACTGAAAATCGCTGAATTTTGCGCACATCGGATTGACTCAACGTCTCTGCGTGATACCGCTGCTGAAAAGTGTTCAAAAAAGACGAAATTCATCAAGGCGATGGTGAGGTGTGGAGACAGTCCATGTAACAATGGCCATTGGCTACGGTGAGTGAGTATTTTCCCGCGTCCGCGACACAAATCTTTGCGTTTGATTTTTCATATTGTCCACTATTGCCGTAGCCGAGGCAAACGACAGGCGAGACACTGTTTGTGTATATGCGCCTGGCTCCTGGCGCCGAGCACGTACGGCTCCTCCGAGTCGTCCCGATACGACATCGCGTTGTTCACTTTTCTCGTGGTGAACTGCATCGCGTTTGGATTGGTCGCCTACCAGCAAGAATGGTGATTCGAAATTTAGTGATTTGCGGCAACAAATCAATGATAACAAGTGAACGGCCTAAAGATGATTTATGCTACAGGGCTATAATCCCCACTCGAATCTTCTCTTCAACGTTTACACCACCAACAAATTAACAACAACAAAAACAATAACAAGAAATCAAGAATATTCGATACACTTGTGCTTGCACTTCATGCAAGTGTAGAACACCGTTTGGCCTTCGTCGGCCGACCGCGTTTGTCTGGTCGCATAGGTGGCGTGCGGATGTGAGCATTTCGGACACACGTGGTCTACTTCGCTGCCGTCCGTTTCGCCGGGCGCACTCTCCAGAGTTTCAGCGATCGTACGCTCGTACGTTCTTTCTTCGGTACTGATGATCTTCTCGGCAGCTAAAATCAGGTTTGAAAATAAACACCCGATTGTCAACCTACGTTTAATGTCGAATTCCAGAAAGCACACTTGACACTTCAGAGTGCATGGAGCACGTCTGGCGATGGGAAGAATCGCACCGCAAAAGCCACAGAAGCCCTCTACCGGCTTAAATCCGCACGTATCCATCGGCTGCAAAGTAAGAGCATAGTTCATTCATACAACAGGCTGCACGCGAACATTATAGCAGGACAAACAGAACAATCCGGACGAAATACAAGAAACCGTGGAATCGAAACAAGCGCGCAGCAAGCAATTCATCCGATAAATTCAAAATTCTGACGACGAGCAACACAAACAGAAGAACAGCGGCAATCAACTGCCTATCGTATTACGGCCGAAATTCGAAATGTGAAGAACAGTTCTACTGTTCGGTGGCCTCCTTGTAGTCGCACACATCGCCAACTATATTTACACCTGATGCGCGACCTTGCCGGGTTTCAGCCGTCAGGCCAAGCCAGGCATGTAACCGTTTGAGTGAACCACAGCAACAATGAACGAATTAAGTGATAAACAACGATCAGATCACAATTGGAGGACAAGCAAACTGCGATCGCCCAATAAATAGTTGTCGAAAGCAAAGAGATCAGTAAATGACGTTTATACAATAACTATACAGTACTCTTCAATTCATTCAATACCGGAAGAAAGAATTCCTTGGGGCGTGCTTCTTCGCCACAATCCTTCGATTGACACGCTCGATGTCCTTGTAAACCTAAACGACACAATCAAACAAATCAAACGGAAGAAAAGCTGCGCACCTCATTCAATCTATTCACTTGACTGGCGGCCATTTTCACCATAGCCACAGTGATCTTCGGAATAAAGTATTCTTGATGGGGTGACTGATGGCCACCGTAACCGAACCAAGGCATCTGCATCATCATCGGCGGCGGAATGCTCACATGTCGTGTATACGTCGGTGCGCCTGGACTCTGCACGACCTCCGTGAAATGCATATGTTGTCCATTCGGTGCAGCACCATGTGGCTGTGCGCCGTAGTACATTGGTCGTAGGTTCGTGTGGAGATACTGCTGCCGATGCTGCTTCACAGAGTTAACAGCGCGCGACAACTTTACGCGCGTGCCAAAGTTGATTTCATCATGCTAAACACGAATGATGATATCAATACAAAGCACAATTATAGAGTTACCCGAAAATCAGCCGGATCGCTCGTAAGCATCAGCGTATGTAGGTTGAACCCGAGTTGAATTAGGTAGTCGTGGCATCCCTGCAAATTGATCACTGCTAGGAACGCGAAGAGATCCTTTGCCGCATGGAGACGTTGCACAGTGCTCTCAGAAAGTTGTGACGCCATCTTAAATAACAATTGCTAATAGGTGCACGAAAAGCAGGCGACGCGGAGAAGAGCAATTTGTCTTGAATGCTTGAGCATTGGAAAAGAAACACCAGAACGACAAAGAACAATTTCCGTGGAGCAAAGACAACAGATACGCTGCTAAACATAAACTGAAATTTGAGCTTTGAGAACGACGAAAGCACAAAGAAAGAAACGCCCGCGCGAACGCGGAAACGCATGCATTCGCTGTGGGAACGATCCCTCGGATACGTGGAAGAGCGCCTTCCAGAACGAAACGAAACGTCAAAGTCAAGTCACTCGCTCGCCGCGCGGTCTCGACACCTCGACCAGATTCATCACGGCCGCGTCACGGAGCTCGTAGAGTGATCAGAACGAGTGAAAAAAAGGCAGAAACTCACGAAAGCTCATTGAGACGAACGGGGTGGAGCAAAGCCAAATGAGTCTTCGAGAGAGTCAACACAACTGAAATACTCACACGCAACCAAGAGTTTTATTATTGTACAGGAGCTAAAATCTAGAGAATCCAGAGAAAACACAATAAAGAAATTCCACAAAGAAGCCTAGAAGTAGCCACTGCTCCACTTTTCTTCGGTTCATCTTCCGTACTCATTTGACCAGGTAACGTTTCAGGTGCGGATTCTGTCGTAATGGGCGAATTTGTGGTGGAAGCGACCTTCTTCGCCATCCGAACGGGATTCGCGGGCACCACTTGCACATCGGTGAACAGGTATCTGCTCCCGTCAGCGAAGAGGCACGGCGTTCTGCAGACAGCAGCTGATAAGAACAAACATCGGATCTCAAAAACTTACTTCATCCCTGGTTTCTTGAGAAAATAACAGAAACGATCGTGGTTGGGAAGTTTCACTTCGACATCAGTAGTTGGTAAGCTCAGACTGAGATCTAGTTCTTGACAAAGAGTCTTGGATCGCGTCGTTCGAATCCCGTCGACCAACGCGATGATCCATTCATCGGCACCAGCTGCGACGTCAGCGGTTTCGTTCAGCATTCTATTGTAGCAAGCGGGTGGATCGAATGCAATGTCGACAACCGGATATTTTATATTAGCCTAAGAACCAAGATCGAATCGTTGAGTTCGTTAACCGGCCGCAACTTACACAAAGATCACTCGCGTTGGAAACAAAATCAAAATAACTTGCATACTCCTGCCTGATGTCCGTATATCCGCCTTCGTAATAGACGCGGTCGTCGTATACGAAGGAAGCAAAACTCTCGTTTTCTTCCGGGATGCAAAAACAATTAAAGTCTGACCGTTTCATCTGTACCACTTCTTTGGAATCAACCGATCTGAAACTTGCAATCTTGATTTACAGTGTCGACAACAACATCAACACACGCGTCGTCAATTACAGCCAATTTGGGGTTAGGGTCATTATATAGATTGTCTTTCAAAGCTACGCCACTGCCGAATTCTTTCTTGTACCTACCATACTGAACTAAAATCAGTTTACGGTCAAAACCCTGATGGAGGTGAACAAGATGGCCAATATCTGAATAAATCCGAATTTACCAATTAACGAACATTTCAGCTTACCACCACTCGACAAATCGTACGCGGTATCCAGCAATTTATCCAGCTCGAGAAATTCGGTGTAGTTCATGAAGCGAAACACGCGCTTGAATCCGTAACCGACGATCTGCAGACCCTCCATGTCCTTAGCGGTGCAGGGTTGCCGCGCTACTAAATGATCGAAATGACGACAACAGACGAGAATGCAGAACTCACCATTGGCACTGGTGAGCAGGGTGAGCAACAGGATCAGCGTATTCATCGCAGTCAACATCTTCCTTCGAACGGGAACTCAGCGGCTGGCAGAAGCGACTTCTCGCGGCGGATGCAAATCGGTCGACTGATCGTGAGTTGCGCGATCGCGTCAGCGTTTGTCGACCGAACGTGCGAGTCTGCAAACATTTTGAAATTCAAATATTGACAACTCACCAGGCCCAACCAGTGTGAAGAACAGTTCTACTGTTCGGTGGCCTCCTTGTAGTCGCACACATCGCCAACTATATTTACACCTGATGCGCGACCTTGCCGGGTTTCAGCCGTTAGGCCAAGCCAGACAAAAAAGGCACAAAGAATGAAATAATCAGTTTCAAATCGAAGCGGAATTTAGCCCGCGCGGGGACCTCCATCGCCATCCGTACGGGTTTCGCGGGCTCCACTTGCACATCGGTGAATAGGTATCTGTTTCCGTCAGCGAAGAGGCACGGCGTTCTGGAGACAACAGCTCATTAGAGCAAACATCGGATCTCGACGTTTCACTGATTCTTGGCCCTTACAACCGATGAACCGCTGATGATAGTCATTTCATCGTTTGACACTACCGTAATCGAGGTTTTTGCGCCTCAGCGGGAGCTGTACACCGGTCAAAGTTTAGCAATTTTCACTCGTTTTTTTATCGTGAGAACCAATCAACAAACGCTCGGGCATCGATTTCCACGCCGTTTTCTCTAATTAATCATTCTGTCGCTCATCATCTCTACCCATCAATCGGTAATTGTGTCTCCCGCTCGCGACCGGCGCCGCTCCTTCTCACTTTTAACATCTCGCACACACGTCTTCCTCCTCTTCTAGAAATCGCTCTTTGTCCCTAAAAGTGCAGAGCACTGAGGACGACTACTTTTACCGCTGTTTATCGTCTCGTTGTCCACTTGAAATCGATATCCGTCCGCGTTGCTGTTGGTCTTGAGGATCAGTTGCGCAACAGCAACAAAGTGACCTCGTGGTGGAGACTGTGTGTGTGGTCGCCTTCTGGTCCATTGTGGCGCGGAGAGACTCTCAACAGCGCGCGCGCGATGGTCACTTGAGTTTCGCACTTTGCGACCAAACATTAGCACCGGAGACGGTGGGCGACGACGTCCTTGGCGCTGGTAGATCGTTATCTGGGCTGACAGATGTTGCAGAATTTGAAAATCGAGGTGAATGTGCGTTGAAAAGAGTTCAGAAACCAGTAATTGGGATAGTAAAGGCAAAATGAGGGCTATTTGTGGAACTCTATCCTCGCCCCGATCACTGCTTAGCCATAAAGATCTGGTCAATTGGCCTGTTTGTAGTAATTTTAAATCAATTTTTACGCCAAATTCAAGCAATAGAACTGTTACAAAGCAGTCAAATTCAGACCTTCCGCCTCTTGCCCTTAATCGTCTCAAATACATCTGTCACGGAGTGTTTGCGTAGCGATCGCCACCCGAACAATTACCCATCCATCGATGGTCGTTCGAATTTGGAGGGAAACGTGCGCACGCCTCTTTGTGTTCAAATTCGCGTTAGCGTCAGTTCGCGCGCGTCTTCGCCTTCCTGGCGGTGGACGCGCGCGCTTGTCAACTTGAAGGAAATGATTTGTATCGATCGCGGCAAGGCGACAGATCCATCGATCCTCATTTCGTGCATCTATTCTGTGTTGATATCTTTAGCGAAGCTACCGTAATCCCCCGCCTGAGGCTCGGTCGTGGGCGCGTTGGTCGCGCTCGAGTGACCAAATTCAAACGATTTTGAACTTTTACCGAGCTACGCGCACGTCTGTCGCGATTTGAACTTTGGAAGCAGCTGCGCGTCCACCTGCTTGCGATATTATGGTGTTAGCCGACGTCACCGTACATGGCGAGATGGCCGAGTAATCTAAGGCGCGTTTGTCAATGTCTAAGGCATTTGTTAATCAGGGCGACATTTGTTGCACCTTGCATATTTGTTCGGACTGCATCACACACCGCTCACATGTGTCCGTGGTGCAAGGCGCTATAACGCTCCTCAGGGAACGGGAACATGTAGACATTGTCAGCCGTTCGTCATCGTCATGGTGCATCGTCAGTGTATGGTTCTCCGGTCAGTGCATCGTTCGTCAGATGGAGATGTGTTGGTGTTGAGGGATTGTGTGATCGATCCTGAACAGCAATCATTCACGCAACGTCGATACACAGAAACATGCGAGGATGAACTGGCGGACGTAGTGTCTACCATCCAGATCCCAGAGCGCCTCGGAAGAGAGGAGATGATCGTGAGAGGAGATGCGTCTTCCCACAAACGTCTTTCACCGGATCCTCCTTTCTCTTCACTCCGAATAGAAGTCGTTCCAGATGCACAGTGAATTGAAACGGAATACCGACCGACAGAAAGTCGTTCTAGACCGCTCGGCCATCTCGCCACTGACAGCGCTCGCTCCAAAAGCAGTTATGTTACTGTTTGCCTCTCGCTCCGATGACCAAACTAGCGAGCGAGCGCGTTCTCTTCGCTTGCTAATCAATAGCAAACCGCTTGGGTCATCCTCTCCGCGCTACCTCCACTGAACTCTCGATGCAGGCAGGCATTACGCTATCGTGGATCGCGACCTCTCGCCACGCGCGTTCGCTTTTTGTCTTCCAGTTGGTTATTGTGGCTTTGTGCGTGTTTACACCAGCGGAAAGGTGTCATTAATAGCTGTGTGTGTGTGGTCCCAAGCATCGCGGATTACGGTGCATTTCTTCAAAATTACAGTCTATTGTGGGTGTCTAATTACCGTAATGCGTTGTGACGTAATTAACTGCGGTATGAGTTGACGTATGGCGACGTATGCCTCCAATTAGCGCAGTTTTATAATTGCACAGGTAAGCGGTGACCAGAGGTCGGCGCATTCAATCGTTTCACGGGTGAGTGGTGCGCTACGGTCACCAAAACTTGAGAATGTTCATTATTCCAAAATTTTCATTTTCAAAATATAATATAAAATATTTTCGGTCTCACAACGAAACTTTTTTTATGGAGATTTGTTCAGCTGTTCAAGGGCTTTCCAAAGAGTACCCACACGTAAGCGTTACTAAATCATTATCAGAACAAAATGGTAAAAGTAGTATTTGACTATAACTACCGTAATCTTAATTTTCGCTTACCTGAAATGACTACACTTTGAAGCTTTTGATAAACTTAACAACTTTATGATTTCAATTTTAAGTCTACAGTAATCCAAAACGTCTGAAAACGTAATCAAGCTTAAATTATTCAAATTTCAAGATTCGAAAAATTCTTTCTTTACTGCTATTTACGGTCCTTCATCTTGATTGACGTGTCCACTTACCCCATGTCCTGATGCTATTCGCACATTCTAAGTGAATTTTCCCTTTCGCACCTTCCCAACAATCGCACCTCGCGTGATCGAGCGGATCGAGTGACGTCCATTGAAACGTTGCACATCGGTGCTTTACAGGTTATGGAATGACCGTCATGAACAATTTTCCCGTCAACAGTCCGTCGACATCGCGTCCCGGACCTCCGGGCTTCTCCGGAGGCTCCTACCACTCGTATCAGCAGTTCCAGCAGCAGCATCGCGCTGGCGCCGGCGGTCAGCAGTCATGGAACGAGCAACCATCGTGGAAACCCGATCCTGACGCCTACACGCCACAGGGCGCCGTCAACTTTGCTCCTACGGCCAACTGGGTGAACGGACCGATGTACGGTAGCTCGGCTGCGCTGCCCAGCTACTACGGTGGATCGGCGGCGCCTTCGGTGGTCTCGAATCTCTCGTTCAACGGAACCGAATTCGGCGACAACCAGAGCGTCATCTCCACAATGTCCTATTTCGACGCGCCCGGCGGCAATTCAGGGCAATTCTCATCGAGAGCCTCGACTTGTAGTGCGATGGGAGCTGAAGCACCGCATGACCCTGAAGTAATGGCCAAGGAGTTGATCACAAAGATGGGTGCGAAAGACGAGGAGACTCGATGCCGCGCGAAGGAGAAATTCGACAAATTGATGCGAGAGAAGGTCGGGAAGATGCCGGTCTTGGACCGATTGGACGAGTCGGAGATGCTTCGCTGTTTCGACGTCCTTCTCGAAGATATTGCGAGCAGCATTGCGCTAATGGCGAACGGTGGAGAGGAGGAGAGAGACAAGATTCGAGCTGTAAGTCGCAATATTCAATTTTGTTATTTTCTCTGGTCTTGCAACGAAAATTGGCCATTTTTTGATTTCTAGAATTGTAGAGCATACGTTGAGCTCTCAAATGAGTGGTCGTTTTGCACAAATTGCCTTTTATTACGGTAGAAGACTACTTTTACTAATAATTCTTTTTTTACGGTCTTAGAACGAAAATTTGACAATTCTGTTTTAAGATTTTTGTAGATCTTGACCGCTGCTTTTGGACTAGCACCCACATGCCATAAAAATTTCTCAAATTACGGTAGCTATGTCCAAAATCCTACTTTTACTAATCTTACAGAAGAACTACGCAACATTCCGCATCCTTCACTACATCACCACAATGATGCCGCGGTGCAACCGCGTCTTCTGTGCGTACGTCAAGGACACGCATGGTAAAGCGCTACATACCGTATTCAAAGCAATTCCCAACTTCACCGCCAAGCCGACCACACGCGCCGAATTGAATCCGTTCGACGTCCACCTCCTCACTCTCATTTTCCAAACGATTCACTCGGCGTTTGAGGAGCGCGTGAGTGGAACGCACTGCAGGAATTGTCTCCGCCACGCGTCCGTCGTCGAGCGCTTCATGAAAGTGCTCGCCTACGTCGCCAACTGTAAAAGTAGTCCGAGGATTGTTCGTCTCAAACGAGCGATTATTTTGTGCCTCACGCATATTCTGAATACGGTAAGTATTGTTGGTTTTCAAATGAATTGTAATAAGCGTGAAACGACCGGGATTGCGGTAGATTTGCAACAGTAATCGAACCTACTTCTGTTAGGTCGGTCTTGATCACTAAATGAGAACTAAGTTTTCGTTTCAAGACCCAAAAATTCTTTAAAATGGGTCTCAATACGAAAATTGAGGCCGTTTTAATTGTTCACTTTCACAGGATTGTCGATATGAGATCGAAAACGCATCAGATTACTGTAGTAATGCTCTTTCTATTACCGCGGTTGAACGTGTGACATTTACTGAAATCAACGCATTTTCAGAGTTCCGCATCAACCCCTGAACGTCTCCTCGAACTTCTAGTATGTTTTTCCAAATCCACAACCACCTAACGTGTGGAACATTGCAGAGAACCGCGATAGATCATCGTCTCATCGAGATCCTCCTGGAGAGTCTCGAAGACGACGTCGTCGGACTCGATATGCGCGCTGTCAGCAAGCACCAGACTGACTTGACGAAGAATCTCGCGCTGATTTTGAAGGTGAAGAGTTCGTCTTTTGGCGCCGGGAATGATGCGTGTAAGGCGCTGGTGGAGGACATCTACACGAGGTTTCTGAAGAACGATGGATTCAGGGTAAGTTTGGGTCTCGCAGCGAGAACTATCTTTTCTGCATAAAGTAGAATTGTTCCTCTAAATGAGAGTTTTTGAAGCTACCGTAACCATATTCTACTTTCAGAAAATCTCCAAACTGACCCTCTCGCACGTCTCAGCGATCAACGAAGCCGCACTGACCTGTCTCTGCCGCACGGGTCACCGACCTGAACTCCGAACCGCTGATCTGCGGGAGCCGTGCGCTCACCTCCTCCACCTCATCCGCGAACTCTCAAAGCCGCAAACGCAGCAACAACCCGATCTACGTCCCAAGAAGTGCACCGTGGTGCTAAACCGTGCAATGGCTGCGCTGGCACTCATCGTCCCGACCGTCAAGGAGCAGCTCAGCGCACCGGGCACGCCGACGATGTTATTGAACGTAATAGAGCGCGAGCAGCGCGCACAGAACGACGATGTCATCGAGAGCGCGTTGATCATCCTCGTGCACCTGCTGAACGCGGGTAATCACGCCAAGACCGCAGTCAGTGCGGAGATCATCAGTTCAGCGCACGGCGCACGCGTTCTCCTCGATCAACTGAGCTTCGCGGAGGTCGCGAACAAGAAGCGCGCGGTGGAGATTCTCAATCGTCTCGACAATGTCGCGAGCATCGAGAAGACGCTCAGCAGTGACGGCACACAGAGCTTCTCCAGTGCGCTGTACTACGGTATCGAGCGGTACAGCAGCAGCGGTGGCAGTGAGAGGTGCGTGCCTCGGGAGCAACAGGAAATTCATCAATTTCTCCGCGGCGCCTACAATCTCCTCAGGACCTTCTGTCAGGATTTCGAATTCGCCAGCGCGTTTGTCAGGGATTACATACTGTAAGTGTGTAGTAGGTCTCACGACGAAAGAACCTCGTTTCAGGAAGAAGAACATCATTCTAAACTTTACAACATGCACCAGCGAGCCCCTTGCGCTGGCAATCGTGGAATTTGCACTCGTAGTCGGTGAGCGCGAGCCTCGCGTATTCGACGCGCTGCGAAATGACCCCGAATTTCCGCGATTGTTGGAGGAAAAAGCGAAATTGCAGAACGAACTAGGTAAGCGGAGATTACGGTAGTTGAAAACGTTGATTTGTGGTATTTCAGGCGTCAAATGTCAAAAACTCAAGAATCTGGAGAGGATAGTGATTGTAAACAGCGATATTGGGACGGTAAGAGAGCGGTAGTGGAATACGGTAGTTGAGTTGTGGTATTTAGGCAATGATGGGCGATATCGACAGCTTACAGTTTTACTAGAACTCGAAACGATCAGATGTACATAGTTGACGCCTCAGATTGTTTGCTCAAAAGGAATAAAAGACAATTTATGGATAATACCGTAATGTGACGAAAAAATGAAACGAAAAACATGTTTATAAGCACAATAGCGAGAGAACCGTGCAATGGCGAGATGGCCGAGGGGTCTATGGCGCTGGTTTAAGGCACTTCGAATCCCACTCTCGTCAGCAAACTTTTTAACAATGAACAATAAAATCGACAAATCACGCAATAGATTGTTCGTTCTGTTCGTTCAGACTAGATTCGCTGCCCGTTGGTGTGATGGGAGTTGGAAGCGGTTTCTTGTTCTTCTCACACGCTTTGATACTGAACCCGACGATCAGAATGACGAAAGAGAGGCAGATGCAGGAGAGAGCGACGGAGAGACCGGCGATGATGTGAACTGAAGCCAAGTTGTCCTCGTAGCTTGCAGTAGAAACGTCCAGCCTTCGCGTTGGACCGCCAGGCTTGTAGAATCCCTCTGAAAGCGAACAAATCAGGACCCGTCGGTGCAGAAATTGACTTACGTGACTCGCGGAACTCGCAGCTCGAGTTGTACATCATGTCGTCAAACTCCTTCCGCTGCTGCGGCGTCCACGCTGTAAGAATTTGACTGAAAATCATCCGAAAATCCATTAAAACTCACAGAAAGCAACGCCGTCGGTCCTGAATTTGATGCCGAGCCCGCACCAATCATTGCCGCGCTTCACAATTCGATCAATCGCGTCCTTCGCAACCGAGAAGCGATGGAATTCACCTTGCGCGGTGAACATGGAGCCCTCAGGGCGATTGTAGTCGTAGACGGTGTAATTCAATTCCACTGAAACACGACTGTTCTGCTTAAATGAGGGATATGGGGTTGACTTACCATCCTTCAGGGGGTTACGGTACACTCCGCGTGGAAGCGCGGCTGATAGAGAAAGAAGAAAGGTCACCACAGAGGCGAAGACGAGAAATCGAGCTACGCGCATTGCGACGAACAGCGCGGGAGACAAGAATCGATGAAATGAGTGATTCTGCAGCGTCTGCTCGGAGCTGCTGACAATTCAGACAAAAATGTGTCTGATTTTACAATCTAGAGCGCTGTCTGAGCTCTGAGGGGAGCCTCTGTCGCCCTTTGTCCGTCGAGGAATCTTCGAGGATGGACGCGCTAAACTCCGAGACCTCCGCCATCGTTCCTACTGCGCTTCCGCGTTTATAAAGCAGTGTGCGCCTATCAGCAGCCCATCCGCGTTGTCTTCGCACGCAATTGGAGCAATTGTGAACTCTAAAACTTCCAACTTACTCAAAAAAGTTACCAGAGGAACGCATGGCAAGTAGCGTTGGTCCTGACACGATGTGAACTGAATTCGTTTCAACTTGGACATCAGCTGCGCAGATCTTCAGGATTCATCGACCCAAAGACATCCGAGAGACCGCGTTTTTTCTCTTCCCGCTTCTGTATCAGCATCGCCACTTTCAGATGTCCAGTGACGGGGCCGCCGATATGTCGACGATGAGCTTCAAGATTGCGTCGAAGGCACAGCGAGCTCGGCACGGCCTCCTCCGGCTCCCTCATTCGGACGTCAAAACGCCCGTATTCATGCCGGTCGGCACCCAGGGCACGATGAAGGGAGTGCTGCCCGAACAGCTGATCGACATGGATTGTCGGATCCTCCTCTGCAATACGTACCATCTGGGACATCGACCCGGCCATGAACTAGTGAAGAAAGCCGGTGGAGTGCACAAGATGATGAAGTAAGCTTGAATTCTTGTTTTCTCTCATTCAGCGTCAATTCTAGTTGGCCGCGTTCCATCCTCACGGACTCTGGGGGATTCCAGATCGTCTCATTGAGCAAGTTGATGACTCTGGACGAGGAAGGTGTGAATTTCGAAAGTCCACACACCGGTGAAATGACAAAGATGCCGCCTGAGATGAGCATTGAGATTCAGGAGGCGCTGGGCGCGGATATCGTCATGCAGCTCGATCATGTTGTCCATGCGCTGACCACAGGCCCCATTGTAGGCGAGGCTATGGAGCGTTCAGTGCGTTGGTAAGTCCTTTTCTCTCTCATTTTAGCGCTTCATTGGTTCACTCCAGGCTGGATCGCTGCACCGAAGCTCATAAACGAACGGATCAGACTCTTTTCCCAATCATTCAAGGCGGACTGGACCTGAAGCTCCGTGAAAAGTGTGTCGTAGAGATGGGAAAACGCGCGAAAGTCGGCATCGCGATAGGCGGATTGAGCGGCGGAGAGTCGAAGGACGACTTTTGGAGGGTCGTCGCCACTTGCTGCGAGCAGTTGGACATTACGCGTTCAGAGTTGCCTCGCTACGTAATGGGCATCGGTTTCGCCACTGATTTGGTGATATGCTCACTTCTGGGAGCTGATATGTTCGATTGCGTTTATCCTACTCGAACTGCGAGGTAATCGTATACCGTTTAGAACAGATTAAGCTTTAATACCGCGTTTTTTAAGATTCGGTACCGCCCTAGTGCGCAAAGGAGGATTGCTACACTTGAACCAGAACAAATACAAGAAGGATTTCCGGCCGATCGATGAGGATTGTGAATGTTTCACCTGTAAGAATCACAATCGTGCGTATCTTCACGCTGTGATAGGAAAGGTAAGCCTTGGAAGCCTGTTTGCAAAGAGCTCAAAGTTTCCAGGAATCCGTCTCATGTCATCTCCTTTCGATACACAACATCAAGTACCAACTGGATCTGATGGAGCGTGTGCGGCAGAGCATTGATGCTGATTGTGTGGAACAATTTTTGAACGAGTTCCTGACGGAGAACTATCCTAATGGTGACATTCCACAATGGGTCCGAGACGCTGCGGAACATATGGGCTACAGGGTGAAAAGAGAAGAACCTCTTGCGAATTGAATCTGGATTGTTTTTGTTGTTATTGTTGTTACGTTTATTGTTGGTCAAGTTTTCAATTCAATTCCAGCCAGACTGACAAACGATGATGGACATTTTCATTTATTAGCCGCAAACAGCTCGAAGACAACAGTAAGACAGATTAACGGCATCCCCGAGAAGACCACACACGTCGATCGACGAAATAACGAAAGTGAATGAATTTCGATTCGGTTTTTCGTGTTTTCGCTCTCGCCTCGTCTCAGCTCTTTGCAATTTTTGAATTTCCTAGTACGGAATGTGCGGCGCACCGTGTTTTCATCAACGAGCGCATTCTGTTGGCTGTTTTTATTCTTGTTTTTTTTAACTTTACGTGCAATGCTAACTAACGAAGCGATGCGTGCACATATTTAAATTCATCTTGGAATTCATCTTCAGATTCGCCAATATGTACAACGGCATTGGTTTGGACAACGCTTCCGTGCTGTAAACGCAAGCGGCGCGATCCCACAACGACTGACATGCGCGTTGATGAGGCGCTATTTCGAATTTTATTTTTTTCTCGCGCGCGGTCGTCAGGTGCTCTCGCGTGTCTTCTGTTGGTATCGTTATTTTTGAGCAAAATGAGTTGTTTGCGTTGTGTTCAGCGGCTTCTAATGCGCCACATGTAGTTTATCAAGTATTGCTCGTGTATCACGCTCTCCATCTTCTATGGAGGTGGCGCACCACAAGTACGCGAAACTTTGAGCTTGCACAAACAGTCCTGTGTTTCAACGCGCATCCGTCGGGTCTCACGTTGTGTCCTTCGTTTGTGTCTTTTCCGTTGTTTTGAAATTCAATACTCCTGTCTTCTCTTAATTTCTAAATGCAACAAATGGACAACGCGATGCACCTTGCTTTCCTCATCTTGCGATCTTGCGTTCCAGACCGTTCGAGATTTTCGCTGATTTTTTCCTGTTTTATTTTTTAACCATATCGTTTGGAACTGCTATCTCGTGGAAAGCGATGCGTTCGTTTATTTAAACTGATTTCATGATTGCTTCAGAGTCAATTCGCCAATATGTACAACGGCATTGGTTTGGGAACAGCGCGAGGCACCGGCACCAATGGCTACGTGCAGGCGAACCTTAGCAGCTTGCAGTTTTCGCGCAATCGCGGCGAGTACAACGCCGAAGAGGATATCAAGAAAGCGGAGGCCGAATTGAACCGCAAGCCGAATCTGGAACTCTTGGAGTACCAGCGTCGCCGACAGATCGAGTTGAAATGCGCAGAATTCGAAGATCTTATGGAAGACAAGGGAATCGTGGCCGAGGAAATTGAAGCGAAAGTCAACGAGTACCGTAAGCTGCTGTTGAGCCAAGTGGAGAGCGGAGAGCTGAACCTGGACGCGGAAATGGACCTGAAGAACACCCACGTTAGGCAGCAGGCGCAGATAGCGAAGAAGGCTCGAATGCGCAACGCTCTCAAGATTAGCGCTGACTTCGTAGACGGTGCCAGCTTTGCTGAAAACCAAATGGAGGCGCTGAAGATGCAACAAGACGGAAGCGAAGCGCAGTTTCATGAAGTAAATGTTTTTGCAAGAAATAAATATTTGTTGTCAGAGGTAACGCGTCTCCTTCTCATTCTCACCACATTCTATCGAGCTGCACTGCTGCGTCAAGATCGGCGTATCGATTGTAATCAGAGTGTTGTCGGTTGGGATATCGCGGATACGGTAGCATCCGGTCTTCACGCCCGCAGCCGCGTTGTTGTAGAGGCAACTGTTACTGAACTGGAACGACGAGAGTTTCTTGGGGCACCTAGACAATCTCAATTACCGTAATCCGTGCACAGTTGGTAAGCTTACACGTAGGTGTTGCACGGAACCGTGTCCACCCAATTCATAATATCCGCCGGGCAGACTTTGTTGTCTCCACGCGCGCGATGTGACCTCCGTTGTCCTCTCCCCGTCATTCCTCCCGCTCTTACGGTAACCGGCACCTAGTCGTGAATGGGTTTTTCTGTTTTGGAGTTGTTTTCGCGATTTCGGAGAGTTTAGGCTTGCTTCTCGAGTGCTAATTGTCGAAAGCGATTAATTTGGCTGAGTAAAAGTGAGCCAAGCCGCGTTGTCAAGCGACAATGATGGATTTGGCCGTTTTGTGCTATAATCAACGTTCTATTGGTAATTTGCTCTTCTGGTAGTGCTCAGCGCTGAACGTAGATAACATTTAGACTGATTTTAACCTCATTTTTCACGTTCAGGCCCAATCTGTGGTTGTGGCTGCTTTGCGGCGCTCGTTCTCCAGTCGTTTTTGATGTTGGCGATGTGTTGATACTTGAATACGCTATTGTCTTGTGTTTATATGTGTTTTTACAAACCATATTCTGATAGAATTGGAGCCTCCGATAGTCCAGAAAATAGAATTTAGAGAGTAGATTAATTATTCTAAATTATTTGAATTTTCGCGTTTTGCGTTTTCGATAGTGCTTAAAGTTTTGAATTGCAGACCCAACTCACAACCATGTGGTCGGATTCGGACTCTGACTTCAACGATGCCGAGCATGAGAAGCTCTTGAAAACGGTCTCTCAGATCGGCACTGAGAAAGCGCCTCCACAAGTGATGATGAAGGGAGTAGCGAAAATCACCGTTGCCGAATTGCTCAGCGGCCTCGAGCCCACACCGTAGGTTTTCGTTGGTTTCTCCTGTTTTATCGTTAATTCTCTTGCAGGGCCTTAGAGGCAGCCAAGAAGCAGCTGAATATTGGCCTCCCAAAGGGAAAGAAATCACAGTATGGCGGGCGGACTCTGGAAACTCCTATGCATCGTCAGGCGAAGGAGCGTATGGAAAGCTCAATTGCTTACAAAGAAATAAAGTGAGTTTTACACCTTTCAGGACCGTAAACAGCTAATTTTTTTTAGTCAAGATCTCCGAGTTTGGGACGCAGTCGTTGCTGATAATCGTACAGCCGAACAGTTGCTCTTCCCTCTTGACCGCGAGCCGATTAAGATCCGTACTGGCGCGGAGAAAGCTGAGGAATTTACCCCAAGAACCGAGCTTGAGAAGCAGATGAGCGAAGTGCTGAACGGAAGCAAAAGCAACTTGACGAACAAGGAAGTTTACACCGAGGGATCATCAAGACGATGAGTCTGAAGGAGGCAAAGTCCAAGTGCCGCGAGATGCAGCGTATCCGCGCGCTTATGAGCTACCGAGAGGCGAAGATGAAGCGTGAAGCGAAAATCAAGAGTAAAAAGTTTCATCGAATCAAGAAACGCGAACAGCGCAGGACGTTGATTAAGGAATTCGAGGATTTGGTTACCAGAGACCCTGAAGCGGCCAAAGAGAAACTCGCCGAGCTTGAGCTTGACCGTATTGAGGTAAAACAATGACTTCAGTGACCGTTGTAAAGAAGTGATTGATTGATTATTTTGCGAAAAGATAAATATTTTTGTTGTCAGAGGTAACGCATCTCCTTCTCCTTCTCACCGCATTCTATCGAGCTGCACGGCTGCGTCAAGATCGGCGTATCGATTGTAATCAGAGTGTTGTCGGTCGGGATATCGCGGATACGGTAGCATCCGGTCTTCACGCCCGCAGCCGCGTTGTTGTAGAGGCAACTGTTACTGAACTGGAACGACGAGAGTTTCTTGGGGCACCTACACAATCTCAATTACCGTAATCCGTGCACAGTTGGTAAGCTTACAAGTAGGTGTTGCACGGAACCGTGTCCACCCAATTCAGAATATCCGCCGGCAGACTTTGTTGTCTCCACGCGCTCGAACTACAGTATCCTCGTTTATTGTGCGTGTCTTCGTAGGAAACTGCTCCGGGTCGCCATTGGAACAGAGCGCGCTGCACGGCGACCACTCTTTCCACTCGTAAATACACGGTTTGTCCTCGCTGGTCACCGAGTAGATCTGCAATTCAATGGGTTTGCCGTTGCTGCAAAGCTACAGTAATACCTGGATGCGCAAATAGATTACGTAGATGACGACGCCCAAAAGTCCGAGAAACATGAGGATGTTGATCAGCAAATGACAATTTTTTGCCTTTTTCGACCAAATGGCCGCAAACCTGTGTTTCCATGGCCATTATAGACCAATTCGAGGTCGAGAAGAACTCTCCTGTCATCAGAATCGCGTGAAAAAGACCGGAAATGGTCAGTTTTAGCAAAGAACAGTCAAAGTGCTACCGTACAACGCATATCCAACTGCAATCAAATCGCGCCAAGACAGTGCATTTCTAGGAAATGTAGGATTTCCGTTAACTTTTGCTTTTGACTTTTTTGGAACAATGTCCGATGTCCGTTCTTGTCAGAGCGGAAGCGTCTAATCGCCGTTTTTCTTTCAGATTTCCCGGCTACAAAAATCGCACCTTCTACATCTCCGGAGAATCCTATGGCGGCGTCTATCTGCCAATGTTGGGAGCGAAGCTGATGGACGGCTGATGGAATCATCAGCAAGAACTTTGTCAACCCCAACTTCCAGAGAATCGCGATCGGCAACGGCTACATGGACATTGTCACCCTCCAGAACGCGGTTGGTGGCTCTGGAGCAACTACCACGGCATGTTCTCTCTCAAGTGCGCTCATTGTTAGCTTTCTCCCTACCGTAACCTTTTTTTCAGAGACTGGGAAACGCTGAAAAGCGAGCAATGCTGCGGAAAGGCGGCCGGAAAGAATTTTGACGAGTGCGACTTTTACAACAACGCTTTCGACACGAAGAATTGGCTCGATTTCACCGTGAAAGATAACACATGCGGCAAAATTGTAGGCAACCATATCTCCTCAGTTCGTTGTATTTAATTCCTTTCAGCTCGCCGACGTCATCAAACCTCCATCAAGGTAACTGCGGTCGCTGTGATTTGCATTTCTCGAATGAATTTCAGCATGGATCAGTGCAACGCGAATCTCTGCTCGCTGCAAAGGCTCGCTATCACAACACCGCGGTTAGCATATATCCTGTATCGTCACCTACCGTAATCGCCCTTTTTCAGAGTGTAATCTACTACATTCGAACGATTTCGAGTTTGGTTACCCGCGCTGGCAGGCGAAGGTTGTCGCCACGTACTTCAACAAACTCGAGGTGCAGAAGGCGTTCCACATCGACTACGCCAACATGCGCAGCTTCCACGATTGCAAGTGAGTATACTGTAACGAGGGAATAGGATTCAATGTATGCGCCTTTAGCAACCCAATCTACAACCAGTACACCGTCACCTACCAGTCAACAAGGCAGTTCTTCCAGAATATGTTCGCTAACGTCCAGGTAGGAGGAGTCGTTCGCACCTTCAGAAGCGTCGCATCGTCACTTTCAGAAAACAAATCTGCAAAACTTCCTCGTCTACAACGGCGACATGGACACCGTGTGCAACTTCATTGGAGACGCGAAATTCATACGCAGCTTCCTGCAGCCGAGGAATTCCCCGCTAACCGAGAACAAGCGGAGTCCGTGGTTCTTCCGCAACACCACCGCCGGATTCGTGCAGCAGTACAGTGGCTCCCTGTCGATCGACGTGTTGACGGTGAAGGGCGCCGGCCACATGGTTCCCATGGACCGCCCGGGACCCGCGCTTCAGATGATCAACGCGTTCATCATGGGCGGCGGAAATTACTCCGACACGCACGGAGTGACATGGCCCCGACGCCCATTCCCCTGAAGACGACTGGCGGCATCGGAAGTCTTCACGCGTCCCTCCTCACAATCGCTGTCGGTCTTCTTCTTTCGTTTCTCTTCATCTGGTAGAGTTAATGGAATAAAGAATTTGCGCTAACGGAATCCATCCCCAAAGACAGGTC
>MQUG01003895.1:0-39637 GCA_007213375.1 Steinernema feltiae | reverse complement strand
GGACTTCAAAAATGTTTGTCTTAAATCGCTGTGATTAAAAATCAATCAGTCCTTGTAAGAAAGAGAAAAATATCAAAAATAAATGTAAAATAATATTTTTAAAAAAAAATAATTTCCATAATTTAATGAAATATATGTGAAATAACCGGAGAGTCAAATTTAATTTAATTTAATTGACCGCCAAAACGCAGGTCAATTGTACGTTTCTACTGGGCCACAAAAATTTAATTATTTGATTTAAAAAAAATTCACCAAACTTTAAATCACCAACAACAAATGAATGAAAAGTGAGAATAAATGTAAAATTTCGTTGTTTTTCATAATTTAATGAAATATCCGATATCCGAAGAGATGCAAAGCGCAGGTTGATGAAAGTTAAAAAAAACTTTTTTTTTACAATAACTGTTTATGTGCTGAACTTAAATTGGGAATTTAAATTAACGCGAGTAGATGGCCTATATTGCAGACGACTGTTCAGAAAAAAAATTGTCCGATAGACCAACTTAAGGGTTAGACTTTTTGACCCAATAATTCACTTATTCTATACTCTCTACACTCACTCTACAGTGTTACAGCGTTACAGTACAGTGTTTGCTACAGTGTTTTCACGCAATGATCAGATAAAATATCCGAAAAGACCGACTTGGTTGAACACTCGTAGGATGGATGCTATTCAAATAATATTCCCATTGTTCACTCTGTTACCCCTTGGACACATTATCAAAAATTGAATTGAACAATTTGAAGGCCGAATGGCAATCGCCAAATGTTGTTTCAGATCGTTCAGCGCGAAAACTATTTAAAAGAGCTACGAATATTTCTGTTGTTTTTTCGGTGAAGATCTGATCAAGTTGAAAAGCAATGATTCAAAATATTTCAACAAAACTGTTGAAATCATAAAGTAAATCATCAAGTGATAGCGGCTCATTTGCAAACGCCTTCTTCTTACGTTTACTTTGAACTAAAATACGTTGGTTGCCAATTACGTGTGTAAATTGGTAATAGAGTGTCGGGGAAAATAGGAATAAAATTGAGTTTTTTTCACAATTGTGAGAAAATATGTGAGAAATTATCGGAGCAAAAAGTTGTAAAACGCAGAATGATTTTTGAGAAATTCTTTGGGCACAAATAATGTCATCAAAAATTTAATTTTTTTAATTTTTTTAAACAACCATGTTCCTGTGCTAAACTCAAATCTGGTATTTAAATTAACGCGATTAAATGATTGGTTAATCTTGCAGTGAGCAAAAATCTTAGCAAATTAACTAAATTTCACTTGAAAAAAATTTTAATTAAAGAAATCTCCAAATTAAAACTGATGACGTTAACTGAACACAAAAAAATGAACGATCTTATTATTTATTGCTGGACCCACAAATAATTCGATACTTTTATGTTTTAGATATTTTTTTTCGAAAACAAGCGTTTATTGACTTATAAACCTATTGTTAATTAGAACAAGTCAATTAGAATAAAAATGAATTGCATTGCCTGCTTTAGGTCAGCCAAACTGCAACCATCGATTGATCTAAGATGACAGAGAACGGAGATTTGGTGACGCCACTCCATCCACCAAAAATTTAGAATTTTTTTTAGCAATTTAAGCATTTTAAGTTGGTTAATCTACAATTAAACGCTGACATCTTACAAGAATGGTAAAGTTTGAAAAATTACAGAAATTCGAATGAGTTAACATAGACTCTGTATGGCACAGCAGACCTGAACAAATCAGACTAGCCCCGCTTTAAGCTGCCTGGCTTACCGTTTTTGTTTTTAACAACAAAAAACTTGTGCAGCAAGTAATAAATATCTGGTTTTTCGCTTCACTTTCTGAATGGAAGATTATATACTACGAGGACGGCAAACAAAAATAACAATTATTAATCTATTTTCAAGCAACAGTATGTTAATTATTATTTGCATGGGCAGTGCCTACAGGGCGTACCATAAAGACCGTTACAAGACCCACAAAACAGTCGGTCATCCTTTGAGCTGGGAAAAATTCACAAAAATTGAAATCGTCCAACTTGAGCAGCAACTCGAGATTGCTGTTGAATTGTAAATTATTCAAGTCATTTAATTTTAATTTCAAAAATTGAATTTCAAAAAATAATGAACACATAAACTTTTTGTCCGTCAAACAAATCTCTTGTGCAACGTGAATTAAATCAACAAAATTGCTGTAATTTTAAAATCGACAAATCGAAGCACAACTCGATGAATGCGGCCGTAATACGAACGGCTGAAAGTTGTCCAAACAGCAAAAATCAGTGACTTTTTAAAAAAAATAACGTTCTGCGCGTGGAGATCACTTTCAAAAATTGAAATAGAATTTTAAATTTGGGGTTATCAAGAAAAAATTGTTAAATTGTTTTCGCGCCTTAGAATTTCTTCAAAAAAAGCATCTACCAAAAAACTCACACGAAAAATTAAATAGCAGAATGTTTCTCTGCAAAAACTTAATATGTTAAAAAAATAAATTAAAAATAAAATTTTAATTTTAATTTAAAAAAAATTAATAAAAAAAATTAAATTAAGATTAAAAAAAATTAATAATTAACATTTTAATGGAAGATTAAACCAGAGGACCGACCAGCAACAATCAGTGACTACAAGCGATACTGAAATGATTAGTGCAAACATTAAAAAAATAGACGATACAGTACCCCCAAAAATAACAATTATTAATCTGTATTCAAGAACCAATTTATTTGTAACGTAAGTTATTACGTTAATTAACATTTGTATATTAATTTTTTAATATTTTCTTAAAAAATTGATTAAATCTGTACTGAATTAAATCGTGTTCAAGTTCAAGTTCAAGAAGCGTTTAGATCGAAACTTTCAAAAATAAACAGTTTTAATTTTTATTATTTTCAGTCAAGGCATGGGAGGCAGAAGACTTTAATAAAAAGTTCGGGCCTTCAATACAGTACGCAAATCAATCTAGCGGGGACAAACCACACAAAAGCTGCGTCAGCTTAATATAAAAAGAGCTGATTTGGGTGGTAACGCGGATGAATTTAATCGGACTCATCGAGAACATTCAAAAAGCAAAATAACATTTTATCCATTTTGTTCACCGAGAAAATGTGATTTTTAACAAACACGGAAATTCTATTTGTTACTTGGGCAGAATCAGCAAATTAAACATTGCAAAAATGTTTGAAAATTAGCCTTTATCGGCGCATTTCAAGAACCGTCAAAGATTATAATTTTGGAGCAATCTTCGCAACTGGAATTTATTTTTGTTTGCAAACTTTTTTGCATTTAATTTATTAATTTAAGAATTTATTTGCAAACTTGCAAATGCTTCTTCCACGGCGATCGATTTAATTAATGATTCGTTCGACAAAACCAAAATTTTCTTGTAACCGCGACCCCGATTGGCGACCCCTGGCGTGTGCTCGTGCCGACTGGTCGGCTCTTCGTCTGCTCTCCGTGTTGTAATCATGATCGATATTCGCTACAATTCTCCCGTTCCAAATTGTGAGCCTCAGCGCCTGTCCATTATTCCAAACGATTCTGAAGACCCGAATGTCCGTCTGACCGCTATTTATGAGATATCTACTTTGATTATCCGAAACCTTGCTGAATCGGAGTCAAAATGCTCCCTCCAACGTGCCGAAGACGACTATCAATCTGTTCTGAATATTCTCCGATGTCTCGAAGTTGAAGTTCGCCCCGCTGAAGTCAAATGTTGCCGTATTGGGCCTCCGAATCCCCGCCGTCGCCTACTCAAAGTCATGTTTCCGTTTCCCGAAAATGTTCAAACCGCCGTCCGCCGATCTTATCTTCTGAAATCGTCGCCTTTTGAAGGCGTTTTTGTTCGCCGCTCATTATCCACTGAAGAACGTCTCTCTCTCAAAGAACCTGTCAACGATCATCTAATCCCGAAGATAGAAGTTATTCCGAATGGCGAGCAATCGATCCCTTATTGTGAAGAGACTGAAGCTGATCTTGACGGAGATTGCGCCGCCGAAAATTCCTCTGCCGCTCGCTGTGATGACTCACTCCCCGCTTCAACAGACAAGATCCCCATTGACGATGAAAATCAGGTTTCTTCTCACATTAGTTGTGCCAAATCAAATTGCAGAATTATGCTTTTATCATCTGTTTTTAAACAACATTTAAAGGTAAAATTCTCCATCTGACATAAAAAACAAGACTTTGATTTGCTGTTTTAAGATTCGCTGTTAGCGCGCATTATTTATTAACGCATACAATAATCACTGCAAAAAATAGAGCATAAAACACCGACTTTTTCCAATAATTTTGCTAGTTATTACATTATATCGTATCTGAAAATTTAAATTAAATTGCATTGCAATTAAGTTAAATTTAAATGTGAAAAATTGATTTCAAGTTCAAATTTTACAAATAGTGCGTATTCGAAGAGTACTGTACACAATGAGAAATGATGTTGAATGATCAACAACTTACCAAAAATTTATCGTCTTAAATCGTAAAAATTGACTAAATGTAAAAAGATTAATAAAAAAGATTGATAATAAATCATTTAAAAAAATCGAAAAAATCGTAGTTTTTTCTTAAAAGATGCAAAATGGTGTTGGGATGAGAATGTCATCGAGTTTTAACGATGCTTGTAACAGCTGTCCCTACAAGAGTCATGAACAGATTACCTGCAAAAATTAATCCTTTGTTTTCTGTCTTCAGTGTGGTCTCTCTCTGCCGGTCGGAATTGGCGCTGGGTAACATGTACAATAAAGGCATAAAAGTAGCGGTTCTTTATAGTGAAATCTCCTTTGCGCATCAAAAATATTTAAAGAAAAAAAGAAAAAAGGAAATATTTTGGAAACATTTCAAAAAGCTGGAGGGTGCATTTTTAAATTAGCGTAATCAACCCGATTTAAAGCTCATAATTAAGTAGTTCTGTAATTGCACTAAGAATTCCGAGGACACTCGCCATGCAGCCGAAATTTTATAGGCAGAAATTGTGAGATTAACAGCTTGTGACGCGCTAGACGCCCACGCGGTCGTAAAACCCAAATAAAGTAATAAAGTAACAGACTTGTGCTATAGTGGAGAAGAATGCTACGAATGGCATCGACCGCAAAAATTGTAAAATTGAAAAAAAGAAAAAAGGAAATATTTTGGAAATATTTCAAAAAGCTAAAAACTTGGACCCTAAAAATAACAGATCTTTTAGTGATTGGCGCCAATTTGAAAGCGCTCGCTTACTATAAACGAAAGCTTACATATTGCTTGAGTCAAATCGATAGAACTTGCACCTTAGTGCTTGATCTCTGGGAGTCGTACGTCGACGCAATCAAAAAACAGAAAAAAAATTGGAGAGAATTATTCTGATTGTTCTGGTCGTTCAAGTTTCTTTAAAACTGGAGTTGCGCGAGCTCGTTCACATTTAAACGTACATTGTGTTGTCCAGTTATCTAAAATACGCCGGCAAATGCATTTAAAATACGATGAAACTGAAAAATACACAGAACACAGAAACAATTTACACAGAACGATTGCTGTGTGACCCAAAAACATCTTTGGTTCTAACATTTAATCTTTGGCTGTGGTTTATTTGGGCAAAAATTCAAACTCTAACTTTGTTTTACTCGTTTTCTTCATTTAAATTAGTCAATAATAATAAAAATAATATCTAAATCTAAAACTAAAACGTCATCTAAAACAGCCGGCAAATGCATTTCAAATACGATGAAACTGAAAAATAATGTTTACACTACGCTGTATGATCCCAAATCGTATGCTCAAAAATTTAACCTTTCGTTTTGGTTTGTAAAAATACCACAAAACAAAGACCGCAGAACAACATTTTAGATTGCGGATTGTGCAAACCTCTTGACGCTGCAAAAATATTTGAACAGGATTCTGTGGATCATTTTCAAAAATTAACTTTTCTTTGTATTTGACTCGGCGGAGTTCAATCGTATGTAACGGAAAAGAGCGGAAAATAAAAATATTGATTTATAAAATTCAAATTGATTGAATTGTGTTTATAGCTAAAACTAGAATATTAGACTAAGTCGGTTGTGTGGAACATGTGACAAACAAAAATAAAATAAAAAATAAATATTTTAAGACCTAAAGCTTTCTATGTGCTATAGCGTGCGCAAAAATCGATAGAACTTAGGAAATGTGCTTTCTATGTGCAAGTATGTACAAAAATTCAAGTCTATCTTCTTTCAACGTGAAACAGTAAAAATTCAGCTCAGCTCAAAAATTCAAACAGTTTAAATTGTTAATCAATTTTTTGTTTTAATTGTTCGTTTGTAGAAATTGTTTTGTGCATTTCAGGGATCGCGGATATCAAAAAGGACGTCAAAAATTATTTTTACGTAGATCGGGTTGTGGTTAATTCCATTCTTCTTTCTGGCGTTTTTAACTTTGGCCGTTAGCACTTCCTGCACGAGATGACAAATAAATAAATAAAAATAAAGTATTGTGGCGCACAATTTTCCTAAAATTTGAAATTACTGAGTTAACTGAATTACTGAATTAATGAGTTAATTTAATTTAATTTAATTTAATTTAATTTGTAATACGCACCGACAATTATAAAGATCAGAGACAAATTTCAACACAGAGAAAGGTCATAAGAATTGGCGTAGGGTGGGAAACGAGTTTCCCGAGAAATGTCCCAACAACAGGGCCATCAGATCAACATCAACAGACACTACAGAACAGAACAACGGTCAAACATCGATAAGGCAATAAATTTCATCCAATAAACGACGTCTCATTAAGCGGAAATCAATTGAAAGTGCCCGAGTGGCAAAAAGAACATCGCTTTCGAGAACATCGGGATTTAGGACAAATATACAATCAGGGTAAGAAGACAAGACAAGCAAAAAACAGCATATTTGATTGTTCGTAGGTACATAGGAATCAACAAAGCGTCACATTCGGCGGAAATCAAAGAGAAAGCCCTTCCAAACAGACTCAGAGAACGTCACTTCGGGTAAACGACAATTGATAACTGATAGGATCATAAGGCGATTTGGTTGCGGGATGGGGTCGTGCGGGTGGGGGAAACGGTCGGCAGCGATGTTTAGGCTCTCAAAACAAAAGTGGCTCGGCGTCCAGCGGCGTCGTTATCATCGCGTGAATCAGCTTCGGCGTCGCAACAAGCGCGAATCGATAGAATGCGCGATGCGAAAAGTTCCAAACGAAAGGCGAACAGAGATGCTCATGACGGCGGAGCTTCAGCGAATTCGATGATGAGTTGACATGGCGGTAAGACAGCAGCGAATAACGGACGAGAAAAGTTCGGAGAAATTTCGAATAATTGAAAGCGAGTCTTCTGAAGAGTAGAACTACACCAAATAAGGTCGGATGGGCCAACGGGTAACAGGTCGTAAGAAACAGTCAGGGAAAATCCAAACAGGGATTCGAATAAAGTTGGCACAAGGAAGGGACGGAGAGAAAATGGCCGCAAAATGCGGCCATTACAACGGGGAGAGCGCGAACGGAGAGCCGACCATTCGCCACCGATGCACGAGATCCTTAAAAAACGAGAAATCATTTTTGCGCGAACATGCGATTTACATTTAAAAAAAGATATTTTAAATTTTTGCTTTTGGTCATCATGAGTGATTTATTCACCCAAAAATTTAATTGGAAAAGCTGGATAGAAATAACCGTTTTTCTCAAAAATAAAATTCTTTTTCCGCTGGAAATAAATAAAATGAAACATTTATTTAAAAAAATTACTTAAAATCAGAATGACAACTGTTGACAAATGACAGTGATAAAAATTACATTATTTCAACGTTACATAAAATTACAATGCAATAAATTACAATAACTGCAACGTTAAAAAAACGTGGCAACTAAAAACGCGTTGACGCTCAAAAATAATCTGAACAATAAAAGAAGATGAAAACGATTTTTTCGGTAATTCTCGTTAATTCTACACTATTTCAAAATACCCCACGCGCTTGACCCAAACAAAATGAATTTAAAAATGCAAAGTTACCCCACACGAACCCATATGTGCTCCATATTTGTGTAGGTAAAAAGAAGTTACCATAAGGGTTCAATAGCCTATCAGAGACTTTGAAGGACTTGGTAAAGCCACAAATAAACGGAAGCCGAGTTCAAGCCCAAAAAATCAATATGAAAATAAAAAATCATTTATGCGCACGATATTTTAAGGGCAAACGATGTGCGTTAGTGTAAACGCAAAAACTAACTTTCTATTCTCGGTGTGTGACATCAATTTGTATTTGCGTTCGAGTTCAAATTCAAATTCGAATTTTCTTTTCGAATTTGAAGGTTTGCAAAAAACCGATGAGAAATTTTTGCCAGCCTATCACAGAGCCTATAGATAGGCCAGTGGAAAAGCTTTCATAATTACCAGATGGAACCCGAAATTTTACAAACATGTTTTGACAGAATGACCGTCAAAAAATTATTTTATTTTAAAGATATTTTAAAGATAGAGATTGTAGTCCACATAAATGCTTAAAAAGCCTCCTTTCGAGAACGCATAAAAAGTAAGCTTGTTTGCTTTTAGTTGAATCACATAAGCTACAAGAATAAAATGGCAAAAATGTTTAAAAATTTCGTTTGTTCAAGTTCTGATGCTCCGAGAACCTGCCCCACCTGTACCCGACATGCAACAGCTTTGAGAATTTAACTCTTTCACCATTGCTGAAATGAGCGATTAACGAAACTAATTCCTAACTAAAAGAATTAGCAAAAAATCCCAAAATACTACAATGAGAATGACACTCAAAAAATTATTCTGGTTTTTATGGAAATGTTACTGTAGCCCATTTTGCAATTGTTGAGAAGGCATAAAATTTGGGTTGGCGAATGGACTTTTGACCAAAAAGAAAGAAATTATACGGCTATTTTGAATCAAGTTGCATATGAGATCAGAAATTAATGGAATTAATTAATGGAAAAAATCGAAGGTCCGATTTGAAACACATTTTCCTCTGAGGAGAGATAAAATAACAAACGACCATTTAGAAAACACTTGATTATGTTAGCTGCATGTTGCTTAAGAATTTTCACGATTTCTTCCATACAAAAATTCTGAAAAGTTTTCCCCACTGACGGCAGTTTGAAGAATAAAAAACTCAAATTAAAAATTTCCTCCCTTAGTATTAGTACAGCTAAAACATGTTTTCAGAGCGATAAAAAAAGGAAAAACGGGAGACGAAAAGCGCGGAACTCTGAAGGACGCCTTCGAAACAAAAATTCGTTCTCTCAAACGGTCTTTTACTTTTACTTTTAATTATTTTTTATTTTTTAAATATTTTTTTTATTTAGAGCACGTTTGATTTTTAACCATTTTGCTTGATCATCACATTTAAAAAACGTCATTTGGCTAACCGCAACCGACACAAAACAATTGTGACCGTAAATGTTTGTTTTACACTAGAATTGAAAACAACCTTAAACGTCAATTCAATTTCTCAAATAATTTCAAGCGATAGTTAAATAAATGCACAGAATTTGGATTTGAAGAACGAAGGATTGTTTCTTGTTGCTCGATTTCTCGGTTTATGTAAGATAAATTCAAAAATCTCAAAATGTTTCCGATAATTCATTTTTAATCAAGCATCAAACAACTGAATTGTGTTTCATGTGTTTCAGTTTCAATTAGAAATGTAATTGGTGCTACATTATAACAGTTAAACATAGCGTGGTAATTAAGATTTATTACTTTGCTAAAGAAATGTAAAATTCTTTGATTCGCTGTTGCAATGCGTTTTTGTGCTACAGGCAAAAATATTTTTATTTTTTAACTTATGAATGTCAACTCGAGTGATTTAATAATGATTGTATATTAAAACTACAAAAATTAAAAAGAATTCCACGGCGAAAAGAACATAGAAATTTAGATCTTTAGAAATTAGGAGTTTGCCTCGTTTTAATTTCAAAAGCTGTTGCTGTGCACGAAATTTTATCTCACCAAGGATTAACTGTGAGCGGATGAAGCAAGGATGCAGAGGTTTAGTTAGGGCGGTTGATTTCGAAAAAAATAGTAATTAGTCGTGTTCAATCAAAAATAGAACTAAACAGTGAATTTGTATGACAGTTTTTGTTTTAAATAGCAACACGAATTAAATGGGACGTTGAAATAACGCTAAAATCAATTTTTGAAATATTTGAAAAATTAATTTTCGTAAAAATAAAGATATGAGATTGATGTGGAAACAACGATTACTTTCTAAAATTTGATTCAATTGTCATCGCCGAAATGAGAGATTAACAGAATTAATTTGATGATTACCAAATCACATTCCAAAAAATAAAGTAATTGTTAAATTTAAGTTAAAATCCGCTTTGTGAAAACCTCTGCGACGTATGTACTTTACGAGGGTACCTGTTGGAACCGGCCGTGTTTGAGTTAAAAAATTATTTAAAAATCATTAAAAATTAAATTATTCAAAAACTTAATTATTCCATTAAATAATCTCGTGAGACGTTCAAATTCATAAATTAATCCTCAAAAGTGGGCCAACGACAACCGACAAAAATATTGATTTATTTGAATATTCTAGAAATACGCAAAGACCACATTTGTTACACGTTGAGGTAATCCCACTCAAGTCCAAAAAAATGCGCTAATCATCCATTATTACAATCAATGAAAGCCACACAAGTTGGTCTAAAGAGATAGAAGGTATTTTTTTACAAACTACTAACCCCGTAAACACCCTTTTGAGATTCACATTAGAGGATTTAGCATTTTTTTCATTGTCAGTGAGGTTCATAGTCCAAAAATAGATCAAAAACGGATCACGGATATCATGAACTCAACTCTGCTATTTGCAGACGTTTTTCGCCAGGTTTTACGCAAAAAAAGAAAGCAGCCCACTGTATGAAAGGAAGACCACAAAAAAACAGAATGTTTTGAACTGTTTTAAATGATAAAATGTCACTAAATGACTTGTCAAACCCACGCGGCCCACATTTCTATTTTCCAAAGATTTTCCACAACTATGGGACGGACATTAAGAGCGCAAAAAAAAATTCTGTCTTAAGTCTTTGTGATATAAAAATAAAAAAAAAAATCTTTTTACAACAAAAAACACAGACTCGCCAAAAGAAGAAGAAGAACATTCACTACAAAAAATGCATATTTTTTCAATTTTAGTTTTTAATTTACGATGGTGCTAACTTTTAACCTTGCTTTCTGTAACCTGCGCCAAAAAATATGGTGGGTCGAATGCTCAAAAATTAAACTACATTAAAAGCCGTGCTTTTATGAGAAAAGTGGATTATTCGTTGTGAAAAATTGCTACGGTTTTAGGTTTAAAAAGTCCTGTAGTACATACAAATCGGCTCATCAACAAAAAGGCATCCTCTTGATTTTTATAAAAACAATTTTTGTACATTTTAAGGCAAAATTATTATGGTCAATTGGTGGCTAATTGAATAGAAAAATAAATTTAAAAAATACTTATAAGTGTAGATAATAGTTAGATACTTATACTTGTAAACTAAATAGTATACATATCGTACACTGTATCAAATAATCAAAAATACGAAAATGCAACCAGAAACAAAATCCAGAGTCCATCCAAAAGATTTCGTTATTGTGTTTGTGTGTGATCGCGATAAGGCAAAAATATTATCTGTTCATATTTCAATTGCAAATTTGCGATATTTAGCGACCACAGCGCCAAATATTGGCTCCCACGGGGGCCAATATACATCACTGAAAGCAAAAATATTATCAAATCTGTTCCCATTATTTGATATAGTTAATAGAAAGTTCAATGTATTAACGAAATATTTTTGCATGAAACGAAATAAAATAGTCTAAATAAATTCCTTTACTCATTATTCAATAATTATTTAATTTAATCATGATTTATTATCATGATCATGAATCATTATCATGATTCTTCAGATTTATTTATTTACTCAGAAATAATCTCTTTTAAATGTTGATTTTTTTGTCGAATTGTCGTTGTCGAATACAAAAAAAATGATTTTTGAAAAAAAATGATCGTGATTTTTGATTAATTTCGTAGGTTGGCTTAAAATGTTCTCATTTCGAATTTGAACTTGTTTTATTCGTTCGCATACAAAAATAAAATTAAAATTTCGCCTCACCTCCCAATCCTTTGATATTTAAATATTTGTTAAATTAATTAATAAAATAAATAAAATAAAAATTATTGAAATAAATTTTAAAGCTTTAGTTTAGCTTCAACGAAAAACAGGGGCGATAAACTACCACCAAAAATGTCTTTTTAGTTATTGAAAATTAAAGTTATTTGCAAACATTTATTTTTATTTAACACATAAATATATCATTTGTGAATGGATTTATTAAAGAATCGCATATTTGCACAAGCAACAATTGCATCAAAACGAAATAAGTGGCGTTTAAATGTACCTAGCCATTCTGAAAACAAAAAGCTGTTTTTATGTTTTTTTACGGAGCAGGACGATTGGTCGCCGCCATTCGGACGACGAAACTTTGAAAGCCGAGCAGTTCACGTTCACGTAGTGGTGAACTATTTAATAATTATTCGTTCATAATTATACGTTCATTTAAAAATTAAAAAAAGGCCGACTCCTAAAGAAATGCTCCTGGTAGCGTAACGTGATCTTAAAAAAGATCTTAAAAGAAGACTGTCTAAACTAAAAAAAACTACTACTAAGACTAAAAAAAAACGTGTCCGTGCAAAAATTTAAGGTTCACGAAAAAACAAAAAATTTAAAGCATTCGTTATGCTTCAATGAAAAGGGCCGACAATAAAACCTCCAAAAAAATTTATAATGCGAGAAGCAGCGTTCAATTACAGCTTGCATTTTGTCAAAACAAAAATTTCATTTGCATTTTATTTAATTTTGTTTTCATTTAAATTCTTTTTCTTTTATATTACGTTCATTTAAAAAATTTGAGAAACCACGCTACAGAAAAGATTTCTCAGTTCACGATCACGAAAAGATTATTGTCCATTTGTTCACGTTTATTGGAGTAATTATGAATTCATTTAATTCAGTTCACGCACTGGCAGTAGAAAAACAGCCAAAATTTTGTAACATTATTCCTCGTTTCACTTCAACGAAAACAGGGTCAACGTAGAAGAAGACCAAAAGATTAGAACATTTCAAATTCTGTAGTAAAATTTAATAATTGATGGTCCGCCGTACTTCAAAAATATCACCAAGAATCGGGAACGAAATGTTAAACTGAACTCTTCTGTTCTAAAATAAATTTACAAATTTATAAACAGACGCACGTAGCTCATATGGTAAAGAAAAGCTCAGATAGAAAACCCGCAAAAAAACTTAACAACGAATGTAAAAAAAGAATGACGGCAAACCAATTCAAAATGAGATTTGCAAATTAAATTGAAACCATAGCGACTTGTTTCTGATGTCATGTTTCGAACCGAAATGTTTGAATGACATTGCAAATTGCTTAACTTCAAAAATATAACACATTTTAGCTACGCTGATTTGAGCAGAATTTGGTTAGAAGAACACACTGCAAAAATTTATTAATTATTATTTAATTATTGACATCTTTTTATCTGTATGTAAACTTAATAAATTCAAAATAAAGTAAATTAAAAAAACGCAAAAATTGTAAAATTAAAAATTTAATAATTGACAGGCATCTTTCTGTTTACAATTTACGTTAAAATTGTGTTAAAAGTAATACCTTTAAAATCAGTTTATTCCAATTGCGTCATCACCACCACGCGACAAAAATATTTGTGTTTTATGAATTAATAACCGCTACGATACAATAACTAACGTGTTGTAATGTGTAAGGCAAGCCAAATACCAGAGCCGAGTGCGCACGAGAGATGAACAAGTGCTTTATACACCGGAAATACAACAATGAGCTCATTTAACTGGAAAAAGCGTCTTAGATGGTCGCAAATTAATTTATTAATAAAAAGGAAATCAATGCGGATAATGCGGTCGCACCAGGATGCAAAAATATGTCCAAAACACGTTGATGAAAGTGAACACAGCAAGAGAGCGCGGTTGAGTTGTTCGATTTTTAATTTCGAAATTTTACTGATATTTTTAAGTTTTAAGATTTGTCCGAAGCGTCAGCTCGATCGTGTTGTTGAAGAATGTTTAAATGTTTACTTTGAATGTTTAACAAGCTGAGCGACTCGATGTAGCCGGGAAAGGAGAGATTGCCAACAAATTTGAGATACCTTCTCTGAATGTTGAATGTTGAATGATCAACAACTTACCAAAAATTTATCGTCTTAAATTGTCTAAATAAAAATTGACTAAATGTAAAAAGATTAATAAAAAAGATTGATAATAAATTATTCAAAAAAAAATCGCAAAATCGTAGTTTCTTCTTAAAAGATGCAAAATGGTGTTGGGATGAGAATGTGGCCCGAGTCATCGAGTAACAATGTTTATAGCAGTTGTTCCTGCAGGAGTCATGAACAGATTACCTGCAAAAATTGATCCTTTGTTTTCTTGTCTTGAGTGTGGTCTCTCTCTCTGCCGGACGGAATTGGCGCTGGGTAACATGCACAATGAAGGCATAAAAGTAGCGGTTCTGTATAGTGAAATCTCCTTTGTGCATCAAAAATATTTAAAGAAAAAAAGAAAAAAGGAAATATTTTGGAAACATTTCAAAAAGCTGGAGGGTGCATTTTTAAATTAGCGTAATCAACCCGATTTAAAGCTCATAATTTAGTAGTTCTGTAATTGCACTAAGAATTCCGAGGATACTCGCCATGCAGCCGAAATTTTATAGGCAGAAATTGTGAGATTAAGCTTGTGACGCGCTAGACGCCCACGCGGTCGTAAAAACCAAATAAAGTAAAAAAGTAACAGACTTGTGCTATAGTGGAGAAGAATGCTACGAATGGCATCGACCGCAAAAATTGTAAAGTTAAATTAAATTAAATCAAGTCCTTAGAGATATTATGAACTCCACGCTGCCATTTGGAGGCAAGGTTATGCGCTTTGGAAGCGATTTTCGCCAGAGTTTGCCGGAAAAAAAGAAGGCGACCAACGCGGAGTTGGTTGGCCTGTGTTTAACAAAGTCTCCGTTGCGGAGCCTCTTTGAAAAAATTAAATTGACGCAAAACATGCGCGTCAAATGGCTTTTGAAATTGGGAGAAAATCGGCTTCCTCTATACAACGAAAATGAAACCCAGAACATATGTGAAGATGTTTTTGGTGAAATCCTGAGAAACAAGGATCACGACCAAGTAGCCACTGCTGCAATCCTTGCGCCTTTTACTGTGCATGGAATTTCAAAAACATCGAGGTACTTCAGTGAAGCTTGACAAAAAAATTAATTCAATTCGGCTGACAGATATTCAGTGGAAAAATAGCAAAAAAATAGAATTAGCCATTTCAAATTAGCCAAAGCAGTATTTAACGATGTTTGTAAAAATTGTTCTAGCAATAACCTCCAAAAATTCAACCTTTCTTTTCTCCATAACGTACGTCGTCCCGAGGAACTTGAAGAAATTAAACAATAAAGATTAAAAATCGAATCCTAATGATGGTCGTAAAGACTGTTTTTACAAATACTGCGGAAATACTGCTGAAATCAATGCGGATAATGCGGTCTCACCAGGATGCAAAAATATGTCCAAAACACGTTGATGAAAGTGAACACAGCGAGAGAGCGCGGTTGAGTTGTTCGATTTTTAATTTCGAAATTTTACTGATATTTTTAAGTTTTAAGATTTGTCCGAAGCGTCAGCTCGATCGTGTTGTAAAAGAATGTTTAAATGTTTACTTTGAATGTTTAACAAGCTGAGCGACTCGATGTAGCCGGGAAAGGAGAGATTGCCAACAAATTTGAGATACCTTTTCTGATCAGATTTCAGAACTAACATTAAAAATAGAAGTCTAATTGTTATGCTGAAAAGAGAACAATAACAATGCATTTCGTTTTTATATTTTCAAATGCTAATTGTATAAGCATAATACATGGTTGCGCACATATATTTTCTATTAAATTAATTTGAATGAACTTTAGTGAATTTTTTTAAATTCGAAACGAAGCGATGATTTTTTGAATTTGGTCATAAATCAAAACTAATTTTTTTGGTGACAAAATTACCAGAGATCTTACGATCTCTGGTAACTACGAAGCCCAGCTCAATTTTACATAAAATGAGTTTTAGTAGTTGTGAATGGAGATATGCAGGAAAAGAAAGCTTCGCTTTAACCTGTCTCCAGGGTTTAAACCTGTGGAAATATAACGATTTTTCTGAAATTTCGTTTATCCCCCCATTTTGGACCCTTCCCACCAAGATGGCGCTTACAGAATTTTTCTAGGACAGCTCAATCCTCAGTTACAAAAGTTAATGGGGATCCTACATTTACTGGAAAATCAGTGGTCTTACAGCGATTGCATTTTCGGGAACTTGGACGTTTTCTGGCCATTTTCGGCCGTTTCGCGTGATTCTTTCGCGTGATTCTGATCACATCAGCATTCCTCGCGACTTTGAATTGGCCCAGACAGACCTAAGAAACACAGAATTGTGGCTGAATGGCAGAGAAACGACGAAAATGATTGTCAGGTCGACTTTCACTTAGAAGTTTGCATTTTTGTGCTTTTCTCAGTCGAACGGCTACAATTCTGTGTTTCCTGGGACGTTCTGGACCAATTCGAGGTCCCGAGGAACGCTCATGCCAATGTGCCGCACTCCAGTCGCTATGAGACCACTGCTTTTTCCAATAAATGTAGGATCCCCATTAACTTTTATGACTCAGCAGTCCTACAAAAATTCCGTAAGCGCCATCTTGGTGGGAAAGGTCGAAAAGGGGGATAAAATTTCAGAAAAATTGGCGACCATTTGTGGGCAATGTCCGTGTCGCTTTAATTCCAAAAGTGAGAAAATTCTACATCAAACTACGTTTCAAAGTTAACTAAAACTCGAAAATAGAAAAAAGAACTACTTTTACCGGAAATGAGCTTTTCATTGATAGACTCTAGCCCCAAACCCGATATACTGAAATTCATCGCGGCATAAAAGTAGTCTATTTTAAAAATCGAGGACCGCACGATCCCACCACGATAGGTGAAATTTCGTTTAACAAATTTTGTTTTCCTTGGCTTGTATCCCAAAGTATCCAAAATCCCAGCTCAATCCGAATATTCTAGATGCAGGATCCCCTACGCGTCACGCGCGTGTGTTGAAGCGCGCGCGCTGACTTCTCTGTTCGTCTGGAGTAGACACCGTCGCACCGCTGCGGCAAAGCGAGCGCGCGCGCATGGTGTCGCAGATGTTTCATGAGACAATTGCCCGCGCGACCGTGCGACTGCAAACCGACCACTCGCAAAAGAGTGCGGCTTCTCCTTTTCCACTGTCTGGAAAAAGTGTCCACGATTTTTTTCCTTATTTTTTTCTTTTAATAGGAATGTTGGACTCAAAAGACTCAAAAATTAACAAAACATTTTTTTGGTATAATTTAAAAGCTTTTCTGTTTAACAACACTGCTTGCTTCCCGTTCCTCGATTTTTTTGGTTAATTTGATTTGTAATCTTCATTAATGAGGTTAGTACCACGAAGAAAAGCGCAAAATCTGTGAATCTGATTATTTTCCTGCGCGAAAAAACACAAAAAAGAATTTTTAAAATTTGTCACGGAAAAGACCAAAAGTATAGTGAAATCAGGTGATTCTGATTACCATTGCTGACTAAATTGTTTTTGTCTAATTATTGTTGTGTGTGCGCGCAAAATATTTTTCAAAAAATAACTGTTCATGTGCTCAACTCCAGAGATGCCGATTTTTAAGAAAATGGCGACCGAGCCGAGCCACGAGCCGGCTCGTGGCTCGGCTCGTGGAGTTGAGTCAACGCAAATCGGGAATTTAAATTAACGCGAGTAGATGGTCTATATTGCAGACGACTGTTCCAGAAACAAATTGTAGACCAACTTCATGGTTAGACGTTTTGGCCCAATAATTCACTCATTCTATACACTCTCTACACTCACTCTTAAAAACAAAAAATTCGCAAAATTTTTTTCAAGATTTGTAGATTTGAAGAAGAGAACATTTGAAGGATGCTCAATAACCTCAATAAGCTCAATGCTCGATTATTCAAAAATTAAATGTAAGGTCGCCTGAAGGCCGGCCGCCTGGCAATCCCGAAATGTTGTTTCCAATCGTTAAAAACGAAATCGTGAAAACAAAGTCGGGCATGGCACAACCCGTGAAAAGGAATACTGTGCACACAAATTAAGTGAGAATCTTATTATAAAAAATTGTTATAAACTTATTATAAAAGATCGATTGGTCACAAGGCGATCGATTGGTCACAAGAGCGATCGATTGGTCATATTAATTATTAATTTCATATTAATTTATAAATTTATTTAAATTTATGGTAATCAAATAGCAGTTTTTTCCCCTTTGTGCCATTACCATCTGAATGGAAGAGGATACAGTACCCCCAAAAATAACAATTATTAATCTGTATTCAAGAACCAATTCATTTGTAATGTAAGTTATTACGTTAAATAACATTTTTAATTTTTTAATATTTTCTTCAAAAATTGATTAAATCTGTACTGAATTAAATTGTGTTCAAGTTTACAGAAATTCAACCTTTTTGAAAATTGTCGTTTAGAGCGCGATCGACTTTCAAAAATAAACGATAAATGAAGACTTTAATAAAAATTTCGGGCCTTAAATACAGTAAGCAAATCAATCTAGCGGGGACAAACCAGACAAAAGGTGCGTCAGCTTAATATTAAAGGAGCTGATTTGGGTTTGTCTTGAAAAATAATACCAATAAAATACTAATAATAATAATAGAAAAATAATAATGTTCAAAAATAATACCTGAAAATACGATAAAACATGGCAAGGAACAAAAATCATCCAACCGTATAATTGTGTCAGAGGCAATCTCCTTGTTCGAGCTGCAATAGTTACGTTAGAAGGAAAAGCATAAGCAACCAACCGATCGTGCTTGTGCTGCTTTTCTTCACTGATTACTACAACAAATTGTTTAACCCATTTATTTTGGAGTAATTTGAATACACTCATTAATTAATTTTTGTAAATGCATATATTTTAGAAGAAATTGTGATTTAAAATTTGAGACTTGATTGAACCACCAGCTGTCCAAAAATACCTATTTAAAACAATTGTTACTTTTCTTGGACACTTTCAAGTATTGCGAAGCATTAATTACAGCGGATTTTCAAGCAAAAATAATTATTTTAAAATAATAATAACAGTAACATAATAATAAACATAAATAATAAACAATAATAATAAAAATAACAAAAATAAAAATAACTAAAACAATTAGTAAATAATTATTATATCTCAAGTTTGCACTCAAAAAAATGAAATTATTTAAATTGCCTGCTTTATACATGCAACCAACGACCACGCAGTGTTGTGGACCATGTGAGAGTGACCATAGATAAAGTTGAAAAATAACATTTTATCCATTTTGTTCACCGAGAAAATGTGATTTTTAACAAACACGGAAATTCTATTTGTTACTTGGGCAGAATCAGCAAATTAAACATTGCAAAAATGTTTGAAAATTAGCCTTTATCGGCGCATTTCAAGAACCGTCAAAGATTATAATTTTGGAGCAATCTTCGCAACTGGAATTTATATTTGTTTGCAAACTTTTTTGCATTTAATTTATTAATTTAATTTAAGAATTTATTTGCAAACTTCCAAATGCTTCTTCCACGGCGATCGATTTGATTAATGATTCGTTCGACAAAACCAAAAACCAAAATTTTCTTGTAACCGCGACCCCGATTCGCGACCCCGCGACCCCAATTCAAAAATAGGCTTCCGTTACGGGTTACGGGTTCGCCACTGCTATCCCAAAAATAAAATTTTCCCAACCGTATTTTTGCTTTAATCTCTATTTGAGTTGCATTGTAGACTTGCAAAGGCAAATTCTTTAACATACCACGTACATTGAGCCCGCCGGTGGAAACCTAAAACAGAAACTGGGAGCAATTCCAAAAAAACAGCCGATTAGAGCTTGTGCTGGATTTGTTGATTGGATTAGACTGTTTGATGCATTTATTTGCAGAAGTTGCACACCTCAAAAATAAATTTTGATTTCAGATCAAAAAAAAATTTTAGAAGAAGAAACATCATAAAAATCAGGCTGCCCTTGGTCTGAAAATACTTTAATAAAGACAATTCATAAAAAAATAGCCGAAAAAAATTTCAAATGTTTGGAAGAAATTGCGATTTAAAATTTGTTCACAAAAATTGAATATGTCAATTTCTTATCAATTTCTATTGTGGCGCTGCGCTGCGTAATTTTGAAGAAAAAAACCAAACAGCATTTGTATGTTGCTTAGAACGGAACGGAACGTGATTGTTCAAAAATTCCTATTTTCGGTATTGCCGGTAACAGAAATACGCCGAAAAATTACGTCAATTGTAAAGTATCAGCGATAAAATTTTTAAGTTGACCATCAGAAACTGCGCATCTGTGTGTGAATGCCGTGTGCTCGCAAAAATTATGCGCTTGTTGCCAAGATTTACAAAAAAAAACTGCATGCAATATGCAATAATTGCCACCACAATTCCATGTCATTATTTCGGGAAATTTACCGCTTATTCGTTTTTGAAATTTGAATAAAAAAAATGAAATGTGAGTTAATTAAAAAATGTAAAATAGCTATAAAAAAATGTAAAAAATTCATGAAATTGACTAAATGTAAAAAGATAAATGATAAATAATGATGAACAAACACCAAAAAAATGGAAAAAATCGTATTTTTTCTCATAAAACAAGCAAAATGATGTTGGGATGAGAATGTGGCCCGAGTCATCGAGTAACAATGTTTATAGCAGTTGTTCCTGCAGGAGTCATGAACAGATTACCTGCAAAAATTGATCCATTGTTTTCTTGTCTTGAGTGTGGTTTCTCTCTCTGCCGGATGGAATGAGTGCTGGGTAACATGTACAATGAAGGCGTAAAAGTAGCGGTTCTTTATAGTAAAATTTGCGCACCAAAAATGTTTAAAAAAAGAGTTAATTTAGTAAATGTTACATTTTGCCGGCTCAAAACTTAAAAAGATGCCGAAGGCTGCTGTCAAAGGCTGCAAATTCGAAAGCGCTCGCTCTCTATAAACTAAAGCTACATTCGACAAGTACTACGTGAGTCAAATCGATAGAACTTACACCTGATTGCTCACTGGGAGTCGTACGACGAAGCAATCAAAAAAACAGAAAAAAAGAGAAAATTGGAGCGAAGGAGCTTAAGATCAGAACAACTCCAAAAATTAAAATTCATAAAATTGATTGAACTGTTTTAACTGTTTCCTGGCCGTACGGATCTTAGTTCAATGGATTTATTGGAGTTCAATCACCAAAAATGTTTTTTTAACTCATTAAGAAACCAAATGAAAGTTATTTAAATCAATGACTGTTCGGTCCGTTAAACCGCTCTCAGTGAAACCTCATTTCTTTTATCATTCTTTTGAATCCTGGGTTCAATGTAACTAGGGGATTCTTGCCTTCCTACACACCTTTTCCAATCCCCTCTTGTATGTGTAATTTCTTGAATAACTTGTAATACTGATGTGTAAATAAATTAAATTCCAATTCTGTCAGCCAAGTGATGGATTTGAGCATTGAGATCGGATTTGAGATGGATGGAGCAAAGAAGAGTTGCTCTAACAAAAACAAATTGTTAAATTAAAAAATTAAATTTAAATTTAAAATTTATGCAAATTAATTTTCATTTTCAGATCAATTCAGGCTCTAATGACGCAAAAGTGGCCAGCGAATAAAGAAACAAAAAGCGGAGATTCATTTTAAAATATGTGTTCACAGAACTCACACCCAAAAATTAATCTGTTTTTTATAGCTATCTTGCAAAGACGGAGATGTGCTTGTCGTCAGTCCAGTGTACAAAAATAGCCACAGTTGTTCTTTGTGTTGTGCGCGATCGAGAACGGCTCCAATCAAGTATAAATGTCCGCGAAAATTGACAAATTGACAAATAAATTGACCGGAGATTAAAAGAGGACTCAGGTGGCCATTCCTAGAATCTCTGTGATGTCGACAATTCTTGAATTGCCCATTCAGATTGTTCGACATCAATTCCCAGTAAGATTGGCCTGCGCGATGACGATAAACAAATCGCAAGGCCAGACGTTCCAAAAGCTTTGGAACTATCTTGAAGACAGCGTCTTTCGTGGTCTAAAAAAAGTGTTCTTCTTCTACAAATTGCAGGAGTCATGAGGAATGGAAGAATATTCAAAAATTCCAGTCAATGCAATCAGAGGTGAGTTATGAGCGAATTGTAGCGCAGTTCCGACCCGCAAGTATTTTTATTTTAAAGCAATAAAAATGTCAGTTGTACTGTAACTTACTGCACCGATTCGCCAAAAATGAAATAACAACGCAACTCAAACAGTTGGTCAGAGAAAATCAAAAAACAAATTCGCAAATTCCAGAATTAATTGCAACGTGCAGTAAATTCAAGTAATTCCAAAAGTTATTGGTTTGTTTGTTAATTAGTTTTTACGTAGGTCGGGTTGTGGTTAATTTCATTTCTGCCTTTCTTAACTTTGGCCGTGAACAACTCCGGAACGAGATGAAGAGGGCAAAAAAGTAGCTCTTTCTGAGCGTCTCCATTGTTTCCACAAAAAAGCAGATTTGGACTTAAAGAGTAACGATACAAGTACTATTGTGTAGATAGAGCATTAAACACTCAAAAAACAAAAAAACAAATAAATCAATTTGATCAATCATGATGCTTAAAAATTCGAGGATCGGATCGATTGAAGTACAAATGGCGGTATAAATGACTTGTGTTATTGTCTTTTTTCTTCGCTATTGTCTTGGACGTTCAGCTTGCAGAACAAAAAATTTGCAGGACATGAAAAGCAGCTAAAAGACTTGAAGGTGTTCAGTCATCAACCATTAAAAAATATGGCGTGAATTATTGCAAAAATTGTAATAAAAAATAAAAATAAATGAAGATTGAAATTTGCGGTCAATAGAAAGTGGTGAACAAAATCTGTTCTATTGTTATTGGTATTGGCGACGAAATTGGCAAAAAGTTGGCTACATTTTTTAATTTTTAATTTAATTCAATTTTGAAAATTTAATTAACACTCTGCACTTAAAATAAAAATTAGCATTAAAAATCTGGGCTGCGCCTGAAAACCGAAAAAGAAAAGCGTTATAATTAGGCTGCGAAAGGCGTCTTGGCATTAAACAACAAAATTGCAATTTAAAAAAAAATAGTAAAATATTACAAAAAATCATGGACGTCATTGACCTCTCCAAAAAATTGACTTTGAAATTCGGTATGTTTTTTGGATAAATATGAAGTATTGTGCATTGTGCAAAAAATCGCAGTAATTATTAGAGTAATTATTTGTCAGTTTTAAAGTTTTTCGACGATATTGAACTCTCCAAAAATTAGACTTTGAATTACCAAGCGGAGTGGTTTTTGGATAAATAGAAAAATATTGTGCATTGTTCTGTAATTGAATCCAGATTCCAGATCCACAATCCAATCTAATGTAATATTTGAAATATGAAATATAAATATGATTTGGAAAATACCGTATTTGAAATATGAGCACAATAATAATTAAGTTTTGCGCAAAAAATGAAAAGAATTGATTTTAAATCCAAATTTATCAAATAACGCTTGTTGTACCATACTTTTTGTGTTACTAGGGCTTGTTACTAGCCCTGCTTGTTACTTGTTAAAAATAGATTTTTTAATTTTGATACAGCAAGGAGGATGCTATGCGCAAAATGCGAAAATAGCAAATTAACGAAATTAGCAAAAATCAAAATATGATTTGCAGGTAAATTAAAAATTGGAAATACGAGAAAAAGTCATTTTTTGCGGAACTGGCAGATTACTTTCAAAAAAAGAATATTCTTTGTGTTTTTGATAAAAGTTTTGAGAATGCTGAGCCAAAAATGCGGACAAGTGGCTAGCTGTGCGTTGTTGGTTTGCACGTGATTTATGAAAACAAAATTAATTCAACACTTAGTGTCCCTTTGATAATTAAAAAATAATTGCTTTAAAAAATTGCTTTAAAAATAGGGATTTTTGGTGTTCATTAGTAATTTTAAAATTTAATTTAATGACCATTTCCAAAAACAGATTTTTCTTTGCATTTTTTGATAAAAGTTTGAAGTATACTCTACCAACAATGCGAGAACAATAGTTTGCTGTGCTGTGGATTGAAGGTGATTTCCAAAAAAAAAACGAAAGAAAATTTATTTCAAAATTAGAGTTCAGGTACTTTGAAAAAATGAATTTGCTTTCAAATTCAAATAATTCTTCGTGAGTGATTAGCGAGAGATCTTGTTCTGACAGGAGCTGCTCAAAAATTTAATTGAAAAAGCTCAGCGATGGAAATGTTATTGCTGTCACATAAATGAATAGCAATCTGAATTTAAATCAAACTAAAAAACGGTCGTAAAAACCGAACTTAACTTAAATTTATCATTTAGAGCAATTGACAAGTGTCAATTTATTTCTTTTGGGTTTTTTCCTTTTTTTATAAGAATTTTAAACTGTTTAAATAAAAAGATTCTGTTGTTTCTCTTGGCGCCAGAGAAGAAGCCAAATGTCCTCAGAGAAGAAGCGCCAGAGAAGAAGCCTCTAGTAGAAGCAGTAGACGCTCAAAAAAAAAAAAAAAATTAAAATGCAAACAAATGTCATTGGGTCTCGTTAGTTTCAAAATGCGTTTGACGCGCTTGACCCTACAAAATGAATTTAAAAAATGCAATTTTAACCAACATGAACCCATATTTGCCCCATACCCTATATTTGTGTAGGTGAAAAGAAGTTACCATAAGGGTTCATTAGCCTATCAGAGACTTTGTGGAGCTTGGCCAAGCCACAAATAAACGGAAGCTTAGCTCAAGCCCAAAAAATCAATAAGAAAATAAAAAATCATTTATGCGCGAGATATTTGAAGGGCAAACGATGTGAGTTAGTGTAAACTCAAAAACTAACGTTTCTAGTCTTCATGGGTCATCACTTCAATGGTTACATCAGATACTTTGGATAGGCCAGTGAAAAAGCTTTTATAATTACCAGACCTAATTACCAGGATGTTAAAACAAATTGCAAAAAACTCTAAAAAAAATAAATGTTGAAAAAAGATTTTTTAAAGATGGAGATGTGCTTGTAGCCCTTGTTTTACTTGTTGAGAAGGCGTAAAGTGGAGTTCAATAATGGAAGCAAAAATAGAAGAAACAGAATTTATATGGCTATTTTGAATTTAATTCGACGGTCCGATGTGAAACGCAGTCAATTGCCAAAAAACAACGAATTTTGTGGCATTTTTCCAAGTTTGAGTTTTTTTCTTTCCTTCCGGGAAAACACTGAAAACGGGTGACGAAAATCGCGGAACTCTTAAAGAACTCTTAACTCTTATAGCTCGGAACTAGCAGAACTCCGGAACTCTTAAGGAAGCATTAGAAAACAAAAATTCGTTCAAACCACAAAAACATTTTTCTTACTTGAACTGTCCGTATTTCGATATCTAGTGATTCTAGTGATGTACTTTGCTTAATTTGCTTAAAATGCAAAATCAATTTACAATTTACAAGCACTCACATCAGAGTAAAATTAAGAATATTCTAATGAAATAATCGTCGTGGGAGGCGACAAATCAAGAGTTGCAAAAAATGGATTCGCCGATCAAGAGCTATCAAAATTCCTTGTTCTAGGCTTTAAAAATGCAGCGAATTTTTAAATAAATGATTAATTTCCAATGTTTGACTGCCATTATGGTCAACTACAGGGATCGAGAGATATCAAAATTCTTTGTTCTATAATTTTACATCTAAATTGCTTACTTGATTTGTATTAGTTAAATCTAAATTAGTTAAACTAATTGATTAGCGGGTCGAGCTCGCGGAAGTCAAAAATAAAACGCTGTATTTCGATTAAATTTAATTAAAAAATTTTCCACTACACGTAGGCAAAACAAGTTGACATGACGGTTCATTAGCCCATCAGACCGTTTAGGCTTAGGCTTTTTTCCTTGTTTCCTTATTAAGAATTGAAAGAAACATTTCAAAAATTATTATTATTTTTTAGCTATTTTGCGGTCGTATGCTTGCCAAATCAGTGTTCAAAAAATAACAGCATTTGTTTTAATTGTTGCGAACGCGACCGGGATGGCTCTAATGAAGTAAAAGTATCCGGTGAAAAAAACAAAAAAACGATTACGTTCTGTGAAATGAAATGGAAATTGTGTCAGTTTTCGAAATAATGAACCATCGTGATGTGCCTGCTAATTGCGCGCGCTCCAGCTCCAGTTCAGCATTCAATACTCAAGATAGCTTACAATCACAGTAAAATAAAGGCGCGGATTGCGCGCGCTTCAGAGTTTATAATTTGCTAAAGTTGGCAGCTACATAAGTCTGCAAGAAAATTGAAAAGAATTCGGTACTTTTACGGCAAAACATTTTCTGGAAAAAAATTAAGCTTCAGATTTACTTTATTTAATCATAAAAAATCTCTTTTAAATGTTGATTTTTTTACAGTTGTCCTGGGTTCTTTTCATTGGACTAAAATATTTAAAAAAAGATCCTACACTAAGTGTAGATACTTATACTTGTAAGCTTTGCCAAAATTAGATAGTATACATATCGTACACTGTAAAGCCTTCAGACCAAATTAGTTTGCGCAATTGGTATTTATCAATTGTAATGTTGTTTGGCGAATCGGGGGGCACTGTATCAAAAAAGCAATGTTTTCTTGCTTGAGTTTGTCCGACGACCTGGTCTACAAACCGTTATGCTTGTTATTCTTTGCGCTCTTGACCAGAAAATTAAACATCATTTAAATTGTCGGCACTATTCCAGCTTTGTAACATAGGGATGATATAATAAAGTTGGCAGCTACATAAGTCTGCAAAAAAAATTAAAAAATTAAAAAGAATTTCACGTTCACGTATTGGTGAACTATTTAATAATTATTCGTTCATAATTTTTAAATTATCATAATTATACGTTTATTTAAAAATTAAAAAAAGGCCGACAAGGACTCCTAAAGAAATGCGCCTGGTAGCCTAACGTGATCTTAAAAGAAAATTTTAAAAGAGATCTTAAAAGAAGACTGATTTAAAAAAAAACGTGTGCGTACAAAAATAAAATTAAAATTTAAGGTTCACGTAATGGTAAACTATTTAATAACTAAAAAGGAAAAGGGGGTCAACTTAGAAGAACACCAAAAAATTAGAACATTAAATCCGAAGTCTGAAGGAAACAAGAATTGTCAATTCAAACAATTCTTCAAATACAACCAAAAATTTTTACACGCGTTTACAAAAACAGCGCGTCGCCGAGGAAGCAACAAAAATTAAGAAAAAGGTGCAAATTCATCGCACGTCGTGACCCAAAAATAAAACGCATGATTTTGATTAAATTTAAATTAAAACGACCATTGCGAGAACTATGTAAACGTTCGATTCTGCTGCTTGTTTGCGAAAAGAACAAATCATTCACCGCGTTCGAGAAGAAAGAAGTCAAAAATTTAAAATATTAAATTAAAAGAATTGAAATATTTAATTTCTGTTTAGTTCAATTAGTCTTATTTCATTTAATTCGATTTACGGACAAACAATATTGCATGATTGTCTGTGCGTAAATCAGTTCAGATATAAACAAAAACAGAATTTTTAAAATTTGCCAAAAGTACAGTGAAATCATGTTCGTCTTCTTCCCTGCCGTTCCCGCATTAAATGTGCAAAACAAATCGCAGGATTCTGCGCCAAGCAGTATTCTATTAAAATTTCTGACTAAATTGTTTTTGTACAGATTGATTTACTTAAAAATACTTAAAAATATCACCGTGAATCGGGAACGAAATGTTTAACTGACAGTACAACTTTACCGTTTGAAAAAATTAAAAAAAAGTTCATGTGCAACGCACGTGGCTCAAATTTCTATCGTAAATCTTTATGATTAAAAATCAATAAAAATAACTGAACTACGATACAATTAAATAAAGGAATTTAGTTAGATGAGAATTGTTTTATTTCGTTTCATGCAAAAATATTTCGAGATTACATATGGAGATTTTGGCCGAGTATCTCAATACAGTTTTTGGACGTTATTGACCTCTCCAAAAATTTAAAAAAAAACCCTGATTTTTCCTGAAAAAAATTGACTTTGAATTTATTTTTAGATGTACAATAATTTGAGATGAGATAATTTCTTAAGAGAGTTCTTATTAGTTCTAATGAGACATGATTCGTATTGCAAAAATGTTTTAAAAATCTAATAACATTTGTTTTAAACATAAAATGAGAATTTGAATAGGAAAAAATATGTAAATATAAAATAGAATCGCAAAATAAAATTCGTTTCGCCTCGGGAGAACTCGCTGTACAAAATAAAGAAATAAATAAATTTGTTTTAAAAAAACACACATAAAATCACAGAAATTGGAATCTAAATAAAATACAATTCATTAAAAAATTACTTAACGTTCGCTAACGTTTTTGCCCAGACAAACCATGCAAAAATAAAAAAAAATAAAAATAAACAAATAAAAATTTTATCGTGGTGGAATGAAATTTTCAAGTAAATATTCAACCGTAGAAAAGCTCGAAGTACTGTAGTACCTATGCGTCACATGTTTTATGTTTTATTTTAACTGAATCAAAATATTTAATTGTTCTCGGCTTGTGAGACTATTCATTGATATCAAATGGCCCCTAACGTTCTCTTTATCAGAGCAAAAATTTACAAAAATTGATAAATTAGACAAATGAAGACTTTTTTGTCGCAAAATACAATTTAATAAATAAAGATTAAAACTTCTTATTGTAAAGAAGAAGTTTACTTCAAGCCAACGTGTTCCTTCCTAGCATTATCAATAACGGAACGCAAATTGTGTTACAAAAATGTAATTGCTACGGTCTTCTGGTGCTTTTAGTTAAACGTGCTCCACGCTTGCAATGCCATACCGATGTGTCGCTAGCGCTAGAGTATTTTGATAAAAGTTCAAACTCCATCATAGCAAAAATAATTTGAACGGAAAAGATTGGAAGAAAAGGCTGACTACAATCAAAAATCGATTATTTTTTTGTATTTTTTGATAAAAGTTTGAAATTTTAATTTGTTCATTTGTTATCATCGGAAAAAGCTAATTTGCTTTTGAAACTTGGGATTTTTTTTATTTTCATGAGTGATTTGCTCATTAAAAGATTTCAATTGGAAAACCTCAGATTTTTTTGTAAACTATCTGCATAACTGACTAAAAATTCGCAAAAATTTGCTCAACCTTCCTGTGCTTCCTGTGCAAGTATTTCAAGTGCCCATGATCAAAGCGGAGGACCGACTTCAAAAATTACAGAACACATAATAAAAATAAAATTTTGGATTGATCGGATTGTAACTGAAAAACAAGGAAAATTTTGTGAAATGGAGATGAAGAAGTGATGGACAACTCTACGTTCAAAAATGAGTCACAGATGCTTATTGCCTAGGTAAATTTTTCACTTGAATAGCAAACAACATTAGACGTCCATTCAATTAAATTTCTCAAATAATTTCAAATTTTGAAAATTGTGTGTGGAGAAAACGTCATAAATTTTTCATAAATTTTCATAAAATTTTGAAACAAACATCTGTAAAGTGAAGAATTTTATTATTTTTCATGAAAATTTAATTGTCAGAAATTTAAACACAACTGTCGATAAATGAAATTAATTGCACAAATTTAACACTAACACTGTACTAAAACATCTTAATATTCTAAGCACAAAATTTCATGATTATGAATTATCGATTGACTAACTCATTGCTCCTCTAGAAAAATTCTTTTTTTCATTAACAACTGCACTACAATCTTCATTCCAAGAATTTAAAAAAAAGAAGTGAAAATCACATTAAAAAAACGACATGATCGATATTACATTCAGCATAAATTCAATCTGTCAAATTGATTGCGCTACCAGCTAGAGCTATTATACCGTCACTACCATAAATTAGGTAAACTAATTGGATAGCGGGTTGCGGTAGCGGAAGTCAAAAATAAAAATAAAACGCAGTATTTCGATTAAATTTAATTACATGTTTTTTAGATTAAATTGATTAAATTGATAAAAGATTAAATTTAATTAAAATTAAGTTAAAACGACAATTGCGAGGACTTTGTAAATGTTTGATTTTGCTGCTTGTTTCCGGAAAGGACAAAAGTCCAACGATCATTAACATTATGACATTGAAAACGCAAAAAAAAACCAAAAAATTTTGTTTTAAATCTTCTAAAAAGATCTAAAAATCAATCGCTCCTTATAACAATGAGAAAAGTACGGAAATGCAACGAGAAACAAAATCCAGGGTCCAATCGAAAGTTCCAAAGATTTTGTTTGTGTGTATCGTGATTAGGGCAAAAATATTATCAAATCAATTTCAATTTCAAATTTTCGATCGGGTTCTGTTCATCCTTAATTGTTACGCAACTCTTAGAGAGAAAAACTGATTAGAGTTTATTGGGAGTCAGCCAAGGAACCAATAAGAAATTTTTCAAAAAATTCAAAAAAAAAAAGAAAGACTAAACATTCGCCCTGCCCCGACGGCGCAACAACGAAGCTGAGCAGAAAAGCTCAATGAGGCAAAAGCGTATGTTGACGCTCGATATGTCAGCACTCCTGAGGCATATTGGCGGATTAACGCGTTTGAAATCCAAAAAACGAACCATGGGGTGCAGAAACTCACAAATAAGACGGCCTCTTCCAAGTTGATGGCAACCAGGATGATATTCAGACCCGCAAAAATTACGCGAAAATACCGGAACATTGCACGTCATTGTGACGGACGGAAAACGGTGACGGACGGACGGAAAACACGGAAAAATCATTGTGTTTGGAAAGTCCTTTGTTTTTGCCGGCTCAATCGGATCAAAATGCGGAGATCAAAAATTACTTCGTCTTAACGTTTCACTACTTTAGCCTTAAATTTAAGCTTAGGACAGTTTAAGCAAAAATAATCGGGTAGTTTGAGCAAAATGATTTTTAGCTTCGTACTTAAGTACAGGCTTAGGCCTAGGAACTGCCACAGCTGTTTTATTTTTTACACAACGCTAACAGCGATTTGCCAAAAAATGAAACACAGTCAAAGATAATAATCAAAATGAAATCAAACTTATCAATTTAAAAACTCATGCAACCCAGGCTGAAAGAAAAAAGCAACTGATTTGCACATTTGCTATCGTGAAATCAAACTGCAAAAATGTTATAGAATACCAGAGAGGGCCTCAAAAATATTTTTTTCAAATTTTTTTGTATTTTTCGTCGTTCGGTCATTGTAAAATAACAAACGTAAAAACAATTGAAAGCGATCGTAACCAAACCTCTAAAAAATCAGATTAAAAAATGATCAATGTGAGGAAAAACCAAAGTCCGATTCCTCAAAACAAGACAAGCAAAGCAAAAACATGCAAGCTCTCCAAAAATAGTCAAAAATATTCTTTTGTTGTTTTGACAGATTCAAACATAACAAACAAACAAAAATTTGATTGTTTTCAACTACTACAGTGTGTCCACGCAGTGAATACGCGTGCGTGTTTGATGTCGTATACGTTCTTAAGGAAAAATTTGTTGATTTTCTAGATTACTAGATGTTGAATATCAATTTGATTGTCCGGATGCTAGACCTGCTAAACATGTTAAACAAAAAAAAATCAACCAAAAACAAAGTCCAGGATCACGCAAAACCTCGGCGGAAAGTAGCTGCCAATCGTCCAACAATTTTTTTGTATTTTTACATTTTGTTTTTTAGTGCATTTATTAGTGAGTGATAGGAGTATCTTCAAAAATTCCAGTCAATTCAATCAGCGGCGGCTTATGAGCGAATTGTAGCGCAGTTCCCATCCGATTCGCAATTTTTTAAAATTTAATTAAATCATAAATACATGTTGTCAGTTGGCCGATTTGCCAAAAATGAATTAAACAACAACAATAACGCACTTTTGAAAATTGGCGGTCCGCAAATTCCAGAATTAATTGCAATGAGGTGCAGTAAATGGATGGATGGAGGTTGCGGTCACCAAAAATTCTTTGTACAATTAAATTCTTTGTTTCGCCTCGTCAATATCCTCTGTGCGAATACGAAGTATCACAAATGAATCAATACTGAAATGCTCATCAAGTTAAAGAAAAAGATCAACTAGATCAAGTAACTAGGCTCAAAACTCGAAAGTTCAAAAATATTTCTTGAAATTGCCGATCCAGATGTCATAGACAAGCAACTAGCGCAGTCAGAAGGCCCAAAAATGTACGATACCATGAATGACTTGCAAAAGGAGGTCGTTGACACGGTTTTGCAATGCCTCGACGTCAAAAACCGCACATCAGCTGCATGATTCTCTGTTGATGGCTCCGGTGGATCGGGTAAGGCATTCAATTACCAAAAAATCTGTAAATTGTTGAGTGCAAAGGGACTGGAATACCTCAATATGGTCTTTACGGAAATTGCGGCTCAACTTCTGCCCGGAGGCCGAACATTGCAATCGAACTTCGGTCTTCCCTTAAAAATTACGGACACTTCGAGTTCCACAATTTCGCTGCGCAGTGCTCAAGCTATAAAATTGCGCAAAACGGATGTTTTTATTGTCGATAGTTATGGTTAGGTTATGCTGTTTGGAGGCGATTTTTGCCAGATTTTTACCTGTAAAAAAGAAGGCAACCAAGGTTGGTTGACCTTTGGCTAACGCAGTCTCCATCGTGGGATCTGTTTGAAAAATTTAAAAATTATGCAAAAAAGAGTTTGCCGATCTACAAAAATTAAGAGAACACCGCCTTCCTTGCACAACGAAAACGAAATTGAAGAGGATTGCCACATCTCGCACAACATCTGTTAAGAAACAAGGGTTACGACCAAGTAGCCTGCCCTAACCTTGCCCTAAAATTAATTTTGCGGGTTAAAAAAAGAAGGCGATTTTATCTGTAAAAGCGAAAGCAACTTTGCTGAGCTAAATTAGCTAAAAGCCGCCAAATAATCAGCAATAATAATAAAAAATGCTAGTAAAACCGAACTTGGAAGATCCGGCTCAATCAAGTTGCTAACTATGACGGAGTGTGACCTCCGCGCCGCCCATGTCGTAATGCAAACAGACGCGCGCCCTGTGACCCGATATATAAGCGCGTGTTATCATCACTCGGGACCTTCGGACCGAGCATCCAATAAAGTCGTCAGACTCTTTGCTCTTGGGTATCCAACACACATCAAAGGGAAACCCACCTTAGAGCCACCGGAGGAATCGCTAATTCCTTACTTAACAGTGGCGATCAAAAATACTCAAGTCAGCAGTGAACCCCCGAAACCACTGTCATATTGTGTTGTTAAGCGGCGTTTTTTCTTGTTAACCTAACAAGCGCCAAACTAGGTGCTCTGGCGTGGATCGTATGAATATGCTGGAAATTGATCAGCTTCTCCAAAAATGCAAAATGTACGTTGAGCAAAATGCACAAAAATGATCTAAACAGTCCAAATAGTTCAAAGTGGCTCTAAAAAAGATGTAAACGCAGCCATTTAGAATCAGACCTTCGCCAAGAAGCGTCCAAAATTTTAAAAAATAAATCAAAGTCATAGCCAAAAAATTAAACTTTGGTCTATTAGTTTTTGATGTTTGACTGAAAGTCAATTTTTCAGGATTGAGCGAAGAAGAACAAGAAAAGAAGAAAACAAGAACGAAGAAGAACAAGAAACAAGAAGAATGAGAAGCAAAAATTTTGCACAGAGCGATAGCTACACGCGTTATCGTAAGCAAAAATGTATCCTTTGTTTATTTGCGTTTTTGTTTGTGATTATTATTCATGAGAGCCGTTGATTGATCTTGATCTTGAGTATCACAACCTTTTACTAAAAAAAGCACATCGGCACAGTTTTTTTTTTAAAAGCGACACATAGTTTTTGGACGTTATTGTCCAAAAAAATTGACTTTGAATTTCGACATTTTCAAAGCGGAGTCTGATGTTTGATTTCATGTGGTTTTTGGATGAATGAAAATATTGTGCATCTAAAAAATCGCTGTAATTTAAGATTATTTCTTTGTCAGTTTTCTCCAAAATAATTTGATTCAAACCGCTCGAAGTTTGAAGGATGCTGTGCGAAAAGTTAGTTAGCTGTGCTGCGGTTTGCAGGTTATTTTCAAAAATCGAACAAAAATCCATTCCAAAGTTAGAGTTTTTATGAGTGATGCTGTTGTGATAATGAGACATGAGCCGCTCACAAATGTGAAACTCGCTGTGCCAAAAATATAAATCAGAATGACCGAAATTGGAATGTAAAATAGATACAATTCATTCAAAAATTATTTAACGTTCGCCTAGCGCTAACGCTTTGCCCAGCGTTTTGTCCAGGCTCGCCGACAAAACATACAAAATTAGAAAAAAAAGACAAAGATTTTATCGTGATAAAATCAAAATTTCAAATAAATATTCAACCGTAAATGCTGCCACCGTTGTAAACAAGCTCAAAGAACCTATGCGTCACATGTTTTATTTTCACGAAATCTGACGAACTAGAATGCAAATTCGTTCACCAGCAAAATATTTCATTGTTCTAGGCTTGTGAGACTATCCATTGATACCAAATGGCCCCTAACGTTCTCTTTAACAAGGCGAAAATTAAATTAAAAATTAAAATTAAAAACGAAAATTAAAAAATTAGACAAATGAAGCGGTAAACAAAAATGTAACAATAAAAAACTAAACAATAGTTTCTTCTCGAGCTGTTTCGGTATTAGTCAGATTGACCAAAATTAAGTAATCAATCGCGCTCCGTCTTACGCGTTCGAAGCACGGATTTGCAGAGTTTGGAATTGGAAAGATCGGTGTTTCTCGAATCATGTAAAATTGGTTTTGAAATCTTAAAACGATCAATCTTGGCCGAAAAGGACGACTGTTTGGATTGTTATTAATGGACTTGAAATTCAGAAAATTACATTTTTTTAAATTTTGGTAAAAATGCAAAATTACGAAATGTTTTAACTGAGACCGGAATCAATCAATATTTGGCGAAATCAACTATGATACTCGTTTCATGCGAAGATAAAAACTATTGAAAATATAAAAGTGCGAACGATTAAAATTTTTTAAAGAATCAGTTAACAATCTCTGTTCGCTCTCTCCCCGTTGTAATGGCCGCATGCTGCGGCCAATTTCTCTCCGTCTCTTGCTTGTGCCAACCTTATTCGAACTCCTTTTGGACTTTTCCTGACCGTTTTTGAAGACCTTTTACCCGTTGGCCCATTCAACCTTATTTGGTGTCGTTCTACTCTACTAAAGACCCATTTTTCCGAAATTTCTCCGAACTATCTACCGCTCGTCGTCCGTTATTCGCTGCTGTCTTACCGCCATGGTTCCCGATATCAACTCATCATCGAATTCGCTGAAGCTCCGCTATCATGAGCATCTCTGTTCGCCGTTCTTTTGGAACTTTTCGCATCGCGCATTCTATTGATTCCCGCTTGTTGCGACGCCGAAGCTGATTCACGCGATGATAACGACGCCGCTGGACGCCGAGCCACTTATGTTTTTAGAGCCTCAACATTGCTGCCGATCGTTTCCCTCACCCGCACGACCCAATCCCGCAACCAGATCGCCTTATGATCCTATCAGTTATCAATATCCCGTTTACCCGAAGTGACGTTCTCTGAGTCTGTTTGGGAGTGCTTTCTCCTTGATTTCCGCCGAATGTAACGCTTTGTTGATTCCTATGTACCTACGAACAATCAAATATGCTGTTTTTCTTAGTGATTTCTCCATGTCAGTTGATTTAATCCTGTCTAAGATCTCCGCTCTGTTGGCTCTTCATGATTCATACGTTGTCTTCCTCTCTGATTGCATATTTGTCCATAAATTCCGATATTCTCAAAAGCGATGTTCTTTTTGCCACTCGGGCACTTTCAATTGATTTCCGCTTAATGAGACGTCGTTTCCTGGATGATGTTTATTGCTTTATCGATGTTTGACCGTTGTTCTGTTCTGTAGTGTCTGTTGATAATGATCTGAGGGCCCTATTGTTGGGACTTTTCTTGGGAAGCTTATTTCCCACCCTACGCCAATTCTTATGCCCATTCTCTGTGTTGAAATTTGTCTCTGACCTTTACAATTGTCGGTGCGTATTACAAATTAAATTAAATTAAATCATGGTTGGTTTGGCGTTCTGATTTAGAATTTGGGCTTTTGATTGTATGTGCAAAAATTAAAAATAAAATTTTAAAAGCCCAGAATAATTTTAGGTTAAAATATTTGTTCAATAATTCCAAAGAGAAGTTTAAAGAGTTTGACCTAAAGAAACGTCTAAAAATGTTTTTTTTCTTTAAAAAAATTCGTGTTTATACTTAGAAGGCAACAATTCGCCACTTTGCAGGCAAAAATAAAATTAAAATATCGAACGCCCAGATGGTTCAGGTCCAAATATTTGTTAAATAATTCAATATTTTTCAAATTAATTTTAAATAATTCGGTGAACAGCAACTAAAAGCTAGGGATTATACAGAATCTTCAAGTACGATACAGTGCGATACTACACCTCCAAAAATTGTTTTTTGATTATTTTAAAACTGAATGTTTTAAAAACATTTAACACTTTGCGAATGGCTGGTTAACTTGCGGCAAATTGGCATGTTATAATAAGAGAGGCAGCGTTCCGTAGTAGCGCTTACATTTTGTCAAAACAAAAATTTCATTTATATTTTATTTAATTTTGTTTTCATTTAAATTGCGTTTATTTAAAGTCCATTTGTTCACGTTAATTGGATTTATTATGTGCCTGAAAATTCAGTTAATTCAATTCACGCACTGACAGTAGAAAAACATCCAAAATCGTCACAACCAAAATTATTCCTCGATTTACGAAAAAAGGGTCAACCCGGAACCAAAAAATTAGAACATTAAATAAACGTGAAATTATTGACTTTGAGATTAAACGCTGACCTCGTTTGTTAACGTTAAACCCAAAATTCTGTAGTAAAAAGTTAACAATTGGTATTGATAAGTAATTGTATCTTTCGTTAAGCAATCAGCAGACAATGGAAGTGGCATTCCATAATTGAACTTTTTCACTTACAAAGAAAGTTTATTTTTTTAGAGCAAAAATATCTGCTACAGAATATTTGGGCACAAGTGTACTTTAGCCGACCGAACATGGAAGTTTAGCCGACCACAAAATACTTTAGGCGACCATAAAATATTTACATAAAATATAAAATATCTGAAATTTGTATTTGGTAAAAATATTTGGGAACAAAAATAATTTATTGATTTTAATTGCAAGCTGCTTTGAGAGTGTCCACCGCTTAGATTTAAGCACCATTGTCACGTGATAACATTGAAAATCCGGGATCAAAACATCAAAGAGAAGAGAATTTATTGAGAAACGACTTTAAGCTTCCAATTGAAGTTCTTTGCTCTGGACGATCTGCGGCTCGGCGAAGACAGGCGTGGGGACGCATTTCTTGTCCTTGACGCCGGCGATCTGCGTGCACTTCATGTGGAGGAACTTGTTGATGATCTCGAACGGCATCTCGCCGCACTCCTTGTCCTCGGTGCACGACTTCAGGATCCCCGGCGCTCCGAGCGCCTCGCCGACCACGCAGAGGACCTAAAGCGATCGATGAAGGTGGAGCGGATGGCGAGAACCTACGAGAAGACTGACGAGGAGGCTCTTTCCGAACATGGCTGGATTGATTTGGAGTCTGTGCGGGGCGATCTGCTTATATGCGGCCCGGAATGAATTGATTTTATGGAATTTATGCGAATTTCAAGCGGAACAGGTGGCGATAGCGTTTATGTGTTTTCTACGATTTTAGACCAATATTTCCGAATGAGGCGCCACACAAATCCGTTTCGACTTTGAACGTAGCCAGGAAGGCAATTCGACCACATCAACACACAAGTTCTCAACACATTGCAGTCCGGAGGGACATTCGCCACTGAGACAAGGACCGTGAGAGACCATCAGACGAGCGGCAACGCAGAACAACAGACAAAATATGAGAATCGCGACTGTCATCTCAGTAGGACAATGGCCTGCTTTCAGGAATCGCAAGCTCTTTCAAGCTGAAATTAGTCAGTAGTCAGCGCAGAAATATCGGAATTCATTGAAAAAGTGTAGCATGAACCAACGAAAGCAATAAATGAATGATCGGGTCGTATTTGCGTTGGCGCTCAAATAACAAATCGTTTATACCGAAACCGCGAGAAACCGCGAGTTTTTTTGGCCGAGTGCATTTGTTTGGATTTCTGAGGTTTGTTTAGTTGCCCACATAACGCTGTGCGCGAAATTCGTCGCCTAGATCATGGAGCCTCGATCACAACACAATTCAAATTTTTCACATAAAACACGACGCGAATCGGCACCTGTTCCGCTTGAAATTCGCATAAATTCCATAAAATCAATTCATTCCGGGCCGCATATAAGCAGATCGCCCCGCACAGACTCCAAATCAATCCAGCCATGTTCGGAAAGAGCCTCCTCGTCAGTCTTCTCGTAGGTTCTCGCCATCCGCTCCACCTTCATCGATGCGCTTTAGGTCCTCTGCGTGGTCGGCGAGGCGCTCGGAGCGCCGGGGATCCTGAAGTCGTGCACCGAGGACAAGGAGTGCGGCGAGATGCCGTTCGAGATCATCAACAAGTTCCTCCACATGAAGTGCACGCAGATCGCCGGCGTCAAGGACAAGAAGTGCGTCCCCACGCCTGTCTTCGCCGAGCCTCAGATCGTCCAGAGCGAACAAGTTCAATTGGAAGCTTAAAGTCGCTTAAAGTCGCTTAATGTTATCACGTGACAATGGTGCTTAAATCTAAGCGGTGGAGTCTCTTTGTTAAAATCTCAATTAAAATCAATAAATTTTTGCTCCCAAATATTTTTACCAAATATTCTGTAGCTCTAAATACAGAATATAAATATCCTGTATTTTTGCTCTAAAAAAAAAACTTTCTTTGTAAGTGAAAAAGTTCAATTATGGAATGCCACTTCCATTGTCTGCTGATTGCTCAACGATTTCACGTTTCACAATCGTAATGTAAAATTTTTGGTTTATAGAATTATTTGAATTGACAATTATTTAATTGTTCAGACTTCGGATTTAATGGTATAATTTTTGGCTCTACGTGGTTCTACCCATTTTTCGTTGAAGTAAAACGAGAATTAATGTTAGACGATTTTGGATGTTTTTCTATTGTCAGTGCGTGAATTGAATTAACTGAATTTTCAGGCACATAATAAATCCAATTAACGTGAACAAATGGACTTTAAATAAACGCAATTTAAATGAAAACAAAATTAAGTAAAATGTAAATGGAATTTTTGTTTCGACAAAATGCAAGCGCTACTATGGAACGCTGCTTCTTTTATTATAAAATGCCAATTTGCGGCAAGTTAACAAACCATTCGCAAGTGTTAAATGTTTTAAAACATTCAGTTTTAAATAATCAAAAAACATTTTTGTATCGCACTGTGTCGTACTTGAAGATACTGTATAATCCCTATTTTTAGTTGCAGTTCACCGAATTCTTTAAAATTAATTTGAATAAATGCTATTATTTGGACTCAACGATGCTCTGATTTTTGAATATGAGGACAACGCACAATTTATTTAAAACATAAATTCAAACTTTAAATCAGGAAAATCATCTTCCATCAATTCAACTTCTTCTCCGCTTTCTTCACACAAAAGTCTTTGACACACTCCATCTCCCCGGGACACAAG